>JANRGW010047413.1:0-10975 GCA_024733675.1 Psilopsiagon aymara
AACCACCTCAATGAGATGCAAACATGAAAGACAAGAGGAAGAAGAAGGACCGCACCTGGGCCGAGGCTGCCCGCCTGGTAGGTGCCGCGGCAGCATTGTGTGTGGATAAGTGAGTGAGTGAGTGAGTGTGTGTGAGTGTGCGTGCGCCGCCAGCCCGGCGCGCTGCCCGCCGCTTTGTTGCCGACGGTTGGGGCGAGCGTGCGTGTGAGTGAGGGAAGGAGGGAGGAGAGAGAGAACGAGAGAGTGCGAGGGAGCCTGAGAGAGAGTGTGTGTGTGTGTGTGTGTGTGTGTGTGTGTGTGTGAGGGAGCGCGAAGGAGCGCGTGTGTAAGGGAGTGCCCCTGAGTGTGAGGGAGCGCCTGTGCGGGAGCGGGTGTGTGGGCTCGGCGGAGCTCGTGCGAGTTCGTGTGTGTGTGTGTGTGTGTGTGTGAAAAGGGAGAGCCGGGGTGCCCCGGGGTGAGGGTGCGAGCCCGAGCCCGAGTGTGGTGTTGGTGAGGGGGTGCCCCCCTCGCCCCAGCGGTGCTGGGGCAGTCGGCTCGCCGTGCTGGTGAGCCCGGGCTGGTGGTACCGGCAGCCCTCTGCCCCGCTCCCGTCCCCGCCTGGAGAGGAGAAATAGCCACGTCCCTTCCGCGGTGTATGTGTGAGGAAATGCCTATATTCTTTTCTTCTTTTGCATGACTGTGTGTAAATAGCCAGGGGTTGTTTCTGTCTCTCCAAGTTCACGCATCAGACATCCCACGAAAACCCCTCCTTTTAATGCTAGGGAAAAGTGAGATATCCGCGAATTGCCTTTTATCATCCCTTGAGTGCGGACAGGAGGACCGGGGCGAGGACGTTAGGGAGAGCTCTGTCCGGGGATTTCACTTCACCCCCTCTGCTTCCCCCACTGTGCAGGGAAATGTCCAGGGCAGTCGGACCCACTTCTGGAAAGGCTCCGTGGCTCTGGAGACCTAGCTCATTCCCACTTCATTAAGAAACTGTCTCACTTACACTACTGTATCTGTTTTCATGATTCTGTATTACTGTTTGCTAAGTGTGATAGCGCACATTGTTTATGTTGTTTTTCAGTTTTGAAGTATATACAGGTTCACTCCATCCTAGGAATTTTCCAACAAATGCTTACACATAGTGCATCGTATATTGTTGCACACATTTGTATGTGTGTCTTCTGCAAAGTTGGGTCTGGTTCAGCTTTAGCTGGGTGTGTAGAAAAATGACGAAGCTGGAAAGATAGGCTGCTGGTTATATTGCTTTTTGTGTTTATACCAACTTTATCTGTTATCTGTCGCGATACAGACTTAATTGCTTAAGTGCATCTGGTTTTGGTAATGGATATTCATCCCTTATTCCTATAACTTGTTTAGTAGTGAAGCACATTTTTTGCAAAAATATTTTCACCTTGTATGAAATTTCTCCTTGTTCCTGTGTAGGAAGTTCAGCCTCTCCCTCTCTCTCCTGTGTAAGTAATTATAAGGTATTAGATGGACACTACCTATAGATGTCTCTGTAAGCTGTACCGAGGTATTCTCATATGCTTGGTCAGTGCTAAATTCTGATAGGGCTCATTGTACATCCTACAGCATTTTGGAACACTGCAGCTTTTGCACCGTGTTCTGATACAGTGTCGTTACTGTCTCACAGTTGTAACAAAAGTTTAACTGTCACCTTTGCCATAATAATTTTGTCAGTGAGTGTTGCTACAGTACTACTTTCTCTGTGCCTTAAACTGGCAACATGTATTCAAGAGTCTATAAAATACATCAAATGCTGTTCTAACTTTACTCTTTCAAGTTGCTACTGCAGTTGCCACTGTATACTTTGTTTGAGAGATGTGCATGAAGGAATTTTATTGTGTATCAAGTAAAATTGCTATTCCAATGTGTTCCAGTATATGGAAAAGTTTAAAGCCTCTGGAGAACAAGGCTGAGCCAGTATGAGGAGAAGGGCTGAGACTGTTATAATGATGTTGTTTCACCTAATGTTCCCCTCAGAAGGGTCATAATTTGCTAAAACTGAGTAAAAATTATACACTGCTGTATACAAGTGGTGGAGATATGGAAGGCCCACACTGGTTTTGTCCAGCCCCCTGGGGTTGCCAGATTGTGGAGAACTTGTCCCAAGTTGTCCATTGTGTGAATGATACATAGGGCTGCTCAGACCAACTACAGTCTTGCCCCAGGCTTTACATGTATAATGGCATATGTTTGCAAATCACAATGAAAGACTGAAGCTAGATTTCCCACTCTTCACAGTGTTTTATGTTAGGACCCTGATGGTTCGTTATGACTTCGTTTTCTTGGGTTACATCAATAAAGTATTACTGAAAGGTTTGATTAAATCAGTTTCTTTCCAAAGGCGAGTAAACGATGAAGTGATTGATATCTACTCACAAAAAGTGACTCATGAGTTACCTAAATCAATATGTTGTAAAATTGTATGCTGCTGAATTATTTTTAGGAATGCAGAGTTGAATGAATAACGCACCAAATGTATGAATATTTATGTGTTAAATTTTCTATGAAAGCCCTTTCTTTACAACAATGCTGGACTTTCAAAGTGAAGTGCTATAAAGTAAGAAATGACAGAGGTGACATTGCTAGCTTTTTTACTCTGGTATGCACATCCATATATTACAATCTAGATTTTAAATGAAGCACTTGAATGCTAATTTCCTGAAGTACTTTAAGTTCATTCACTAGAGCTGCTGATTTTTCATTCTGTTTTCTTTGTTTGATGTGTGATACTTAATTTTCTATGCACCTTTCAAACACAGTGCAAAAATATATTTTTCTTTTATGCTTCTGTCGTACATACATTACTATTATTAGCAACACCCAGTAGCTTCCCAAATGCAAATGTTTCTATAGTTATAACATGCCTGTGAAGTTAAGTATTTTGACCTCTGCTTTACCCATGCAGAGCTGAGGCATGGAAAGATTAAGTACCTTGCTCAAAGCTGTTCAGGAAATCTGTGGGAGAGGCAGTTATGGTACAACAGCGTCTTCATAGTAGTTCTGTTTCATAGTCATAAAATCATCTTTGTGGCTACACTTTTGCCTCATTCACTCTCTATTACTATTTCTCTCACAGTAATTATGAGAGAAATGGATATGGTCATGTCTCTATATTCAGCTTATATTGAAACTCATAATGCACCATGTAATAGTTACAGATAAAAAGGAGTACAAAAACTGGACTCAAGCCTGAAATCATTACACAGCTCTCCATTTCCCACATTCACAATGAAGCAAGCAGAAGTACTTTAGAAAAAAATATTACATGACAGTCTTAAAATACATTATAATGTGTAAGTCTAAGTGTCAAGGCTCCAAACTGACAGTCAGCAGTACCTTTACTGTGTTTTGGTATTTGATTAAATGGTCTTTTAAAACTTAAGTGCCTGCAAGACGGTGTTTCTTCAAGCTGTTTCCTAAATTTTTGAAACATAAACAGGAAAGGATTCCCGTTATATTCAGCTCTCGCTGTAAATACCATGTATGTGATAGAGGCAATAAGACAGGAGCCTCTGGCATGACCTGTATTGAAACTTGCATTTTGTGGAAGACGTCTCCTGCAGAGTTGAGTCTTTCTGTCTACAATAAACTGCTTTTTCCCTCATGCAAGCCTGCTTATCTTAGAGCAGGGCATAGCCCAGCTTACAAGCATTCCTGAGAGATGAACACATGTGCAGGATCAATGGAATGGTGGCATACCACTAACAGTTCATGTTACAGAACCCATTTTGTAGAACATGCATTTTAACGGACAAAATTGCAACCTGTTTTTACAACCTGCCAAAGGGCAAATCTTTGATGTGGACTTGATATGTCAACTCAGTTTTTACTTTGCATCAGACTAGAACAATGTTTATGTATGACCTGAGCATTATCTCCATGCCATTTTTCTTCTATGTCTGATAGATATAGATAGAAATACACCTAAGTACAATGCAATACACTTAAAAAAATGAGAAAAAAAGAAAATCTTTAAAGGAAGGAGGAGAAACATCCTGTCTTTCCTCTGTCTCTCGGTTGATCCTCATTTGATGAAACGATATTGTAGTTTTCTGGTCATACATGGAACTCGTAAAAATTAAATAGTAAGGTAAAACACTTGAGTAGCTTAGGCAATTTGTAATGATTCCTTGCCGTTGAAAAAACTTGTATCGGTTTAGTTTCAGCTGCTCTTAAACTCGCTGAAAGTCACAGAATAGCAGATTCTGCCTCTTAATAATTTCATGCCATAAGGTACTGAATAAAAAATACTGAAACAAAAAGTACTGAGAAAAAAATGTGTCCAAAGATACTGTGCCGCACAAGAACTGATAGCAGTTTTAAGTAGTTAGAGTGATCCAACTTTTTATCACTTGACTGCTAGACGCAATCCTTTGTTATTTGTGATACAGAAAGGTGAAAGAGGCCTGGACAAAAGGAATGGAGGCTTCTGACTTCAGGAATGCAGAGCTCAGTGTATGTATGAGGCACAGAACATCTACCCATGAAGGATGATTTTTTTATGAATAGCTTGCCCTTATTTTTGTCCTTTTCTCTTTCCTGTAAGTGGCATTTTGAAATACAGTTAAGTTTTTACCACTGGTTCACAATAAAGCAGAAGATAATCAGGAATAACAGTAGGGTTGGGTTATTCATGTATTGGACCTCCTCTGCAGTATTTTTGCTCCTTTTCCAACCTGCATTCTGAAAGAAAGGTTTTCTTGTGTTACTGAAGAATATGTACTTCACAGTGCCATGGAGAGTCCTCATGGTTCAGGTGATTTGTGCGTATTTGGGGAGTAATATTCATACCTTCATTCTTATATTACTTGCGCTAGTCTCCTGGCAGTATCCAGCTCTGAATTTAGAGTTGTTTTCTTGTTCCTGTAAACTTTAAGAAAATTATATGAATTAATTGATACTGAAAAAAAAACCAGCAACCAAACTGAACATGAAAATCACACAAGTCCATTGGAATTGTTAGCTTGCATGTTACTGTTTAAAGTGGCTGGCTGTCCAAAAGCTGATTGCTGCTTCATCTGGTCTGCTAAGATAGTGGAGTTGAAACAGATTGTGGAGCTGTATAGAAGTATTTTTACATTGCATCTTCAAATATAAAGACCACAAATGAAACAAAATTAGAAGAGTAACTTCTGCATGGTTAAACCATTGATGATAATCCCTTTGACTTTTATGTTAAGTCTTCGTTTTTGTTACTATAAATAGCATTTAAAAGCATTGTGTGGAAGGAGTTTCATGTATCTTTAAAAATGGTAGATTTGACCTAACTTTGTTTTATGGTATTAAGGATTTCTTTGTTGTTGGCTTAACAAAGACCTACTATTATTTCCATATTTGTTCTGAGTTAATTCTTTTTCGGACATGCAGGAGCATTGTGGTTTGGGAAGTTTTGATGGCCTTTCCTTCTGATCCCAAATCAATGCTGCTTTGAAGAGCTATATTTTAGTTTGGTTTGCTCTAGGGTTTCCTCTCATTTGTTCTATTCAAAGTAATTTTTCATTTGTTAGACGAGGTTGAACTTGCACTTTTTTTTTATTACTCCTTCTGTGGTTGTATTTTAAGTGTCAGTATTTTATTTTGTTAGTATGAAATAATGCAGAAATTAGTGTATATTAACATATTTTATTTTTAAAAGTGATCTACAATAAAATATAAATTTGTTCTATTTCATCTCCCCTTATGCATTCATCTAGGACAGATTGAGAGGAATAAGTTTCTAACTTACCTCAAGGTAGCCCTCTAACCTTTGGCACCACACACTTTTAGGAAGGCAGGAACCCAGCCCAGGAATGAGACCTGTTCTCAGTAATATGATCTTACTTCTTCAAAGCAGAATAACATAGGAGAAAACCCTTACAGGAACCTAAATATGAGCATTTCTTGACAATGTGAAGCCATTTTCAGTGCTTTAAGGTTTGATTTCGTGCTCACTGTCAGGGAATGCTATCAGTGGCTCCTGGCTTACCTTTCTCTGTAGAAGAACCAATATTTTCCTGCATGTTTCTGTTGAAATAACTGATCTGTTTTTATTTCTTCCAGCAGTTAACGAGTTTCTCACAGACAAGATTTGGTCAGTTGCATGTGAAAACAGTGGAGTCACAGTGAAATAGTTTCCACTAATGACACCCAAGGCCCTGCCCATCCTTCACAGCTACTTTGGTTTTGATTTGCTAGCCCACTTCACCAGTTCCCTGGATCAGACCATGTAATTGCAGCATCCTAGTCTGGGCCAGGTAGCATGCTGTCTTCAAGGTGAAAAGCAAAACTCACTGTACTTGCTGCGTCAGACTTTCTTTGTTCTTTGTGCTGTGACCAGCAGATAGCATTTACTTGGAAAGTAATTTGCTAAACTTGACCTCTTGGGTTTGGAGTAATAAAGGGGTTTTTTAGAAGCTGTAAGATTCAAAATGTTTTCCCTTTCCCTGGGTATGATGTTGATAATCTTGGCATTCTCTGTAAATAGCAATAACTAAGTAGTGTCCTCCTTTTCTGCTATGAAGACCTTAGAGAATATGTGATTAGTGGAAATCATGATTCCACAGATTCCAGTTAAAAATGACAAAATCCTTCTTTTGAGAAACTTACAGACTGAGGGAATTAACTATCTTAGCCTTCACAATGGAACAGTCAGCTCGTAATGCAAAGGCAGAACAACCTGGAACAGTGCATGCTCTAAGCAGTACTTCCTGGTACAGCCCATTTGCTTATTCTGTTAATTCAGGTAGCAAATCCACATGCTGGTCAAGCACAACGGATTTGCCATAGGTGGCCCATTTAATCTCTTACCAATTTTGAATGACAGTCACCCTTCCCAGAGAAACCCGTATCAGTGAGGTACTGGCCCTCTGAGTCTGCTCTGTCTTTGCAAAGTGCTGCTAGACAGTTTCCTGTTGCTGGAGTTATTATCTTGGGAGGAGATGTACCTTCTGGGAATGTGAGAAGGGTAGGGATGCGCCTTCAGCAGTTAATGGCTTGCCTTCAGCTAATATTGGTTTGAAGAGATGATCTGTATTTTGCTAAATACCATACCTTAAGCAGACCGCTACCTAAATTCACTTATGACTATAGTACATTAGCACAGATGTCATGTCTGTCAGGAGACAGTTAAGCCATCTGGCTGCGCATGCTTTCTTCCTAGATCCCCCTTGGTGTAAGTACTGGCTGGGGCTGGGAACTGCACTTAAGTACTGGAGGGATCTAGAGCAGCATCATTCACTTTGGTCTAAGCAAGGTCTGCTGTTTCTGACGTTGGAACAAGAAACTGGTTGGGGGGTCTAGTGTTTTCATGCTTTGAGTATGAAGAGTTCAGCTCACCTTGATGGCTTGAGCTCAGCAGGGCACACACAGTCTACATGGACCCTGACATGTAGCTTTCTTTAATATTAGAGGGCCTTTTAGATGAGGTTTTCAACATATGGGATCCAGCTGAGTTACATTGCAGGTTCTGAGTTAGATATGTCATCCTGTACCTCCGGTGTCTGAGGAGACTTGTTTTGTAGTGAAGCATTGAGTTTAGTTTCTGTCTGACAACATTTACCAGTATCAGCAACCACAGTTCAGTTTGTTGCGCTGGGTATTCACAGACTCATTAAGAGAACTGGACTATATCTTCCCCTGTAGAAGACATTCTAGATCACGTCCTAGGTTGTCTGTGATTTTGGAATAATTTACTTAGAAAGCACACATTACACACTTTGTTTTAAAACTTGTCCTTTTATATACATAGATTGGTGTAGCTAAGCCTGTGGTGATGAGGAACTTCTCATTGCTTGTAGAGGCTCAGCTCTAGAGATTATTATCTTGTGGATGATAATGGCATCTTGTACAGTCCAATTCAGAAATAACAACGTTTTTTAAACATCTGCAACTTCAGAAGTGTTCCTTGACAGACAAGTGTCTTGAGCTAGTAGCTGATTTGGTTTGGAGAACTAAATGTCAAAGCTATTTTCTCTCTTTCTTGTTGTGATCTTGGTTAAGAATAGACAGGATCAGGAATTTAGTGAAGCAGTCATTCTAATCAGGGTTTATATTGCTTTATCCTGGTTAGCTTCCTGTTTAACTTGATACCTGAAAGGAGAAAGCACCTTAAGCAAAGTACACATCAACCATTTGAAGGTCAAAATCATCCATTTCATCTTGCTCTTAGCAGCATGGAGAACTGCCTGTGTGTAGTGGTTTACTATTGTTGGCAAGATGCCTTTGTGAAATGTCTGCAGAGTCTACAGTCAATCTTCATGTGTTGTATGATTTGTTCTTGCCTTTGTGACTTGAACCATCTTTGTACAAGAGTCTCTACCACTACGACTGTATTGCCAAAGTATTTAACTTCATGTTAAATGAAGTTTAACTTAAAATTCCCAGTTATCTACCAGTGACTGGGATATCTCCTGGCATTGCTGTATCAGAAAAGCATGTAACATTCCGTGTCACTACACCTATCTGCTAATATTTCCTAGCAAAGGTAATGAGAGAAAATAGGCGCTTACTGGTCACAGCACGCTGTCATTCTTCTGGACCAAGATTATGGCAGCTGTCTCCAAATTATGACACTTCTTATCACACCAGCTTCTCTCATCTCATTTGGCATTTCTGTCATTTAGAATTTTTAGACAGGTAAGACCAATGAGAACTTCTTTGGAATTCAGTGTTTAGAGCAGGAAGAGCATATTAATTAGTGCATTAGTTCAGTAATAATAAAAAATGAAAGTGCCTCAAGGTCACCTTGTCTGTTTAGACTTGAAAATAAGTCACACACACTAAATTAGTTTTGTGAAATCTCTAAAATCACTTGGTAACTTTCATTACTCATAGGAGCTGGGAGTTCTCTGGCCTTTGATGGAATCTGGTCTCTTAAAAAATGAGAGAAGGAGGAGAATAAAATGATAATGAAAAGTTGTCTGACAGGCATGATTTAGAATTCAGATGCATCATTATCTCTTTTTTTTTTTTTTTCTCTGACAGTGACTAGAGAGAAAATATCAATTTTCTTGTACAGATTGAGAATTTTGTATCCATTTAATGGTGCTCATTCACATTCTCTGCTTTTTTGTGGCTTTTCTTGACTGCGTATCTGGATTTTTTTTGGCAGTTTGATGTAGCAATGCTGCAGCGAGTTTGTTCTTAGAGCAGTAGTGCTTAATGCATTCTAATCTGTTTCATAATTTGTTTCATTCATAATGCAGGGTTTTGAGACATCTTGCAAGCACTCATGTTTAAAAGAACCCCAAGTAGAATAACCTAGTGGGGCTCACTGTCTAGCTGTGAATAAGCTCAGTAAATCACTGCTGAAGACATTTTCAAATGAGTTACTACTGAAGGTATGTTAATACCTTTTTGTCATTGGTTTCAAGATGTCGCATGGCTCCACAAGTGTGTACCTTCCTGGAGATGGCATGGAGTGCTAAGCATTTGCCTGGATTGTTCTTGTACTGAGGTCTTTTGCTTATTTTTTTTTTATTATTTTTTTTTATTTTTTTGCCAAAAGTAAGGAAAAGCTGTTCAGCCAATTATGCTACATTGGCAATCCTTGTCAAACAGGTTGTTTGTCTTCCTTTTCTTCTGTTCCCTGTGCTGTCAAGTTGTGTTGCATTATTAAACATCTCCTGTCAGTTAAGCAAACGTCAGCAGAATGGCCTGGGCAGTTCACAGCAAGTGCTTGGGTCCATCAGGCCAGATTGCAGAAAAGAAAGGGGAAGTGGTAGTATAGAGCTTGAGCTGTCTTTTATAAGGCTACTAATCTTTTAAAATAATGATGGTGAATCTTGTGATGATTTACTTCACCCTGCCCACTACATCTGTGCAGCTGGAGACTTTGAATATAGATCATACTACAACAGCGGCCTCCTGGGCAATAGCTGAAGTGCTTTTTGTCAAGTATCCCTATAGGAAATACTTGATGGGAGGACAGAATAAGGATTGCATGCTTTGAAGTGATGGCTCAAATTCCTGATTTAGCAGCCTAAATCTTCTATACATACCCACACACACACATACATATTTGCATATAATGTCAAGTATTGTGTTACAGCCCTGTGGATCTGACTGGGTGAATCACAGAAGCAAGTGTACGTGCTTGAGGTATTTTGCCTGCTTGTAATGAGTGCCAGCATCATTTTGGATAGACAGTTAACAATAGCACAAAATGGACACTGCTCCAGCTCTTCGGTTGGTTTCCGATGAAAGAGGCCATAAATGTGGGAGAAGTGAACAGACGCTTGACTGACTGAAAGGGGGCAAGATACAGTGCAAGAGTTGAGCAAAGGACTGGGCAGAGTGAAAGGCCTTGAGGGTAAAGCTCGTGTATGAGCAATCATTTAAGCTGCTGTGTTTCATGGACTGCAAAAAGATAGTCTTTCAGCTGATCATAGAGTCATAGAATAGTTAGGGTTGGAAAGGACCTTAAGATCACCTAGTTCCAATCCCCCTGCCATGGGCAGGGACACCTCACACTAAACCGTGTCACCCAAGGCTCTGTCCAACCTGGCATTGAACACTACCACGGAAGGAGAATTCACAGCTCCCCTGGGCAGCTCATTCCAGTGCTCCACCACCTTTACAGTGAATAATTCCTTCCTTATATCCAATCTAAACTTCCCCTGTTTAAATTTGAACCCATTACCCCTTATCCTATCACTACAGTCCCTAATGAAGAGTCCCTCCCCAGTATCCTTATAAGCCCCCTTCAGCTACTGTAAGGCTGCTGAGGTCTCCACACAGCCTTCTCCAGGCTCAACAGCCCCAACTTTCTCATCCTGTCTTCAGGCAGGAGGTGCTCCAGCCCCCTGATCATCCTCGTGGCTCTCCTCTGGACTTGTTCCAACAGCTCCATGTTCTTTTTGTGTTGAGGATACCAGAACTGTACACAATACTCCAAGTGAGGTCTCATGAGAGCAGAGGGGCAGGATCACCTCCCTCAACCTGCTGGTCACGCTCCTTTTGATGCAGCCCAGGATACGGTTGGCTT
>JANRGW010047414.1:0-27794 GCA_024733675.1 Psilopsiagon aymara
ATTCTTTCGATTCTCCTTCCCATCCCTCCAGGAGCAGAGGGAAAAAAAAGGGGGAAGTGAGTGAACAAACTGCGTGGTTGATTTATGGCTTAAACCACGACAGACCCTAATGCCCTATTGCAATAATCTAGTGTTATTAGGGTCCTAACAAAGAAGAACAGATGGCTTTCTTCTGCATGTTTCTCCAGTAATGCCCCTTTGAAGACTTTCCTTCTCTCCAGTAACTACAGAAGCAGTACTCAGTGGCTCTTCTAAATATCAGTCACACGTGATGAGTATCTTTGCCCTGTCCAACCTGAAATTCATACACATTACTGAGTTAATTCTTCCAGAATTACAATACTAAAAAAAAAAAAAAAAAAGTAAATTCGACAAAACAATAGATGCAATACAAAAGGCACAACTATTTTGAAATACCGACCTGAACAATACAGACCACTTTTTAAGAAGTGTTTCACTGTATTGGTCTCTTATCTCAAATAAAAGATCAAATAGTCGGTTCACAGGAAAACCATAGCCCTAAAGTATAAAAATGAAAAGAGCAAATAATTCAGTAGCAAATACACTCAATTCCTATCACATGACTTCATGGCTCTGAGATGAAGACTAGTTTTCTCATTCAGTCTTCTCAGTTCTATAAAGCAATTATAGTACCTCAAACACAACAGTATAATTGGAAGATTATATATTAAATTCTTACCTTTCAGTTTTCAAGCAGAAATTTGTCCTATTTCTCGTCAACATTTTAACTTGCTATTTATGCACATAACCAATCTTTTTTATCAGTCTGTTAAACATTGTAAGAATACTTGCCAATGTTGTTAATTTGCTCTTTTGGCTAAAGAGTTAATGGTAACTGGAATGTTATTCTTGCTTAAGATCAAAAGTAAAGCATTTATAAAAGGCAAAATGTGGACGGATTATAAGGCTAACATGAATTGTGCACCCTTATGAATAACTGGATGCTAGCTGGATAGCCCAGAGTGCATATATTAACTCAGTTCCTCCTTTTCAGTATTATCACGGCAAGTAATACATATATTTTTAAAATGCTATTGCGTACTTTTCTTCTTGATTCATGTATATGATTCAGGAAAAGCCAAAGCATTGCACTTACCTAAAGGAAGAATTTAACTCTAAGAATTTTAGTTAAATTACTACTATAGTACGTACCTGCAAAGTATCAGCAAATACTACAATGAGATTCTTCAGTTCCAGAACAAGGTCAGGATCACTGCAATAGGACTGAAAGTGAGAAATGCTGGTTTAGTTAAAAGGATTTAAAATATGGGACACAAGTTTTCAAAGGATATTAGCACAGAAGGTTAAACTCCTCAACCTTATCTCTTTACCTGTCTGACTGCCTTAGTAAAAAGCAAATTAGACTCACTCGTGTTCATTTAGGCCAGCTATGCAAAAGCAGTTTTTAGATTTCTATTTGAACTATCAGTAGTATAAAAGCTCAGAAAATGTAAACTAAAATATGAGATTTAATAAACCTCAGTATGTTGTACTGAGATTCAAAGTCAGCAAATTACATCTATTTTAGTGGAATGTAAGCATACATCAAAATGCTTTGCTAAATCAACATCAAGAGTTTTCCACAGGAAACACTTTTGAACACTGAGCCTGGATCTAGCTGGTGCTAACTGTGCCACCTCAGACAGTCTCCCAGTCATACAGGTAAAACATTAGCAGTTTCTAAGTAAGTTCAAACTACAAATTTGATGGTGAAAAGTCAAGACTAAGTAATTTACAAAATAACTGAAATTTGATTTTCAGAGGATTTCACCTTAGCTTCACTATTTGTAATACTGGATAAAGAAAAAACTTTTGTATCAGAATAATCTAAAGCAGCATAAGAATACAGTATTGGTTGGAGTTTATCTACCTGTTTCACCTTTCTTTAATTTTTGCTTTTAGAATACTTTATTAAAGTAAGGGTTTGATTTGTAATAGCCCATAAGACAACACACAATTACCTAAACATTAGTCTGCACTAGGATGATGTCAGGATGAGATTATGACAGAACTGATTTTGATGAGAGTTATACATTTTGAGAAGAAATAGTGATCAACTACATGAGAAGATATTGAAGAATTCTCTGGAGATTACATTACTTTTACTCCTTAAATTACCATATTCTTACTTCACTGAATAAATCCATACATAGACAATTAACCTGAAAAATATTTAGCTTAAAAAATGCTGAATATACCCCTTTGAATTAAAAACTATGAAAACATCTTGTGTACCACTGATCAGTAAAGGTCCTATGATAAAATTATGTGAACTTTTTCCCCATTTTTTGTCAGTATATATGAAATGTAAAAGATTCCTTGAATTAAAGATCAATTGTAATAAAAATTAAAATAACCCTCCATAAATGAACTGCTACTAGTAAATATTAAAAAGGGAAAGATAAAACTCTTCTATTTTTTCCGATAGTAAAAGTTATACCAATAGTAAACTCTGAAGCAATTTACTATCAGTCAGAGTGAACAATGGTATACATCGGTTTTCACAGAGGAATAAGAAACAGCATGCAGCTATTCAGCACCATTGGAGCTAGACATAAATGTAACTTTAGGAGACACTTTGAATGCACTGAAATACTCAGTTGAGAAAGATTTTTTTTCTAATATCTTTATTTCAACATACACATATTAAAACTATAGCATTGAGGAGATAGCTAAAAGGGTTTTGCTGCTAGAGTTTATTTTGGAAACACTGCATTTGGAATGATAATTAGGAACTATTTCCTGGTGGTGCTTTCAGTGCTGAACTATTCAATCTGATCTAATGAAGAGGTCAGTTGAGACTAATGAGGATGGATTGCAATAATAACAGCAGATTAACTCCGCATATTCTAAACTGCTGGACTAAGAGAAGGTTTGGAAGACCCAGTGAGTTGTAAATCAGCGAAGGATTATGCAAATAGCCCATGGCTGCGGATCACAGCCTGATACTGTTGGAAAAAACAAAAGCTTGGCAGGCTCCCTCCCAAATCCGAGCAATTTTTAACCACAAGGAAAAGAAAACATGAGAGGGGTATAATTTTTCACTTTGTTACTATCCCAGCTTAAAATATACAGAACTCTGAAAAGGATTTAAACTGCAGCACTGATAAAACTTCTCACTTACTGAATGTGTTCTAAGAACAGCAATGATCTTGGAAAGGGCCATGTTCCAGAGTTCATCAGTATATGTTCTTGTTACCAATCCTTGGGTTACATGTAAAATGTGGTCTTCTACTACGAAGAAACTAAACCAAAATAATGCTTAAATTATTAAGTTGTTTTCTAATAGTAGAGCAAAATCTGCCCTTTCACACACATAACCAAATCCTTCCCCATTTGAGCAGTGACACTTTGATCAGACTGATGTTCCACTTTGCCCAGCATGAAGTCAAAATATGAGAAGTTTATTTCATGCCAGCTGGTGCCCAGACTGCTGGAGTGTCCTTGTGGGGCACTCTACTAGCAGGATCTGGGTGCTCTTCCCCATTCAGCCCCAGCAACAACCACCCGCACAATCTGTGCAGAAACCGAACCTTGCAGAAGAAAGTTTTTGGACTATGGGAGAACAGGGGTGAATTAAAAATCAATACAGTAAAACTGAAATATATGTTCATTTAGAAAACTTACCCTACAATTTGGCTGAAGTATCTTCTATAGCCTTCTACTGTTTCATGCTTGCAGTGAAAAAGAAAACAAGTTTAGGAATAAAAATACCACCAAGTATCAGCTACAACCCAAGTCAATGCAAAACCAAAAGTACTGGTTACCATGCTTGACTGCGGTTGCAGAACTAATCTTGCTTGTTTCCTCCTTTGTTTTCTGTAGTAATTTTCAAATATTTCTCCATCACCCTAAATGAAGACAAAAGTAGTTAAAACAAGAACATTGTTTCAGTATGAAAAAGGCACTTCTTAAATTAAGGACAGAATTCTCTTAAACTAAGCCACATATTTTGCACTTATTCCACTCACAGAACTCCAGCTGACACCCGTGAAGTTTTGCATGCATGAAATATGCAGAAATCACCTTTTTAGTTTTTAAAGTAGCCTACAGGATGTACTGTAAATAAGAATTTTGCTCACGTGGGTACATTTTGTCAGTCAGTGTTATGCATTTTAAACAGTATTTATGGCCTTATACTACAGGTGTATCACCTGTTACTCTGTAACTGAAAACCATTGTCTCCTAAAATGTTTCTCTACATTATTCAAGAAACTAACTGTAAAGTTGCATTGCAAAGTTAAATTACCAAAACATTTCTATGAATATATGATATGTCTGAACACTGCCTGCATTAGTTTTGCCTGAGGAAAAAAACACATGAGATTTAATATTTTCTTATTCTCTTTGGAACTGATAAACATAACGAGTGTGGATTTGGCTTTTTCTCCTACCATAGCCCTTAAAATACAATACCCTCTCTGCCTAATGATTACATTGTGAGGAATTCATGTAACATCCTCCTCATCTCATTAAGATGACCATTCAGTAGAAACCATCTGTTCATTTGAAATCAGTTGATTTCATTGACTCATCTACCTACAAATGCAATGTAATTTGTATGCAGGCAGAATAAAGCAGCTTAGCATTTTTTGAAAGGTTTATTTTAACTTCATGAGCCTATTATTAGGCCAGTGCTATTTAGAATTCCATTACTTGGACTTATAAAAAAAAATCTTCAAATTATTACAAACATTATTATTTATCTAACTCCTTTATAAGATATAAAAAGAAAGTTTAAATTTAGCATTTGAAGTTTATAATGACAATTTCATCATATTTAGAAACACTGTTAACCTAACAAATTCCTAAAGTGAAAAAGAGATTTTGTTTAAAACCAAAAAAAAGCTCCACTCGAAACTGATATGCAAATTTACTAGAATACTTTGGGTTGAAGTGCAACTTTATACAGTGTGCTATTAACACGTACTGATCAAACATACCAACCATCCATCTCTTGCCTAAATATTCAATGCAGTTCTCAGATGCATAAAGCTATTACGAAATTCCAATTCTAATGCCAGATCTCTACTCAGTCCTGACATAAGTGAAAAAGTGTAGCTGATCTCAAATCCACACCAAAAATGGAGATGTAAAATAAGACACAGCCTGTCACAATCTCCATTTTTCACTTGCTGTTTTGCTCTATTATTCTGATTTCCAAACGATTCAGACTGAATATTCCTACATTTTGTAATATCAATCATATCTCCCCAAACATTTGGGTAACATGGAACACTTGGGGGAACTGCAAAAGCAGTAACACCACTATTCAGGCAGATATGCATATCTTACATATATGTTTCAGAACACTTGAGTAATTAACATCTTGTGTGTCCCTTATTAGGCATCTAAAATAAAACATGCAGTCATGCCCTGAGTATCCATACTTTACTCATCTCAGCTGGTTCATCCAGAATTACTGCTACTAGAAGCAATATGCTTGCTTGCAAACTATTACAGTTGAAAAATATGGAAGTGAACGACTCCAAAAAGTAAAATATCTTTTTGAGGCCACCTTATTACATACCAAAACAGAGTAGATGTGCAAACACCTATAGACTGGAGAAAAGTCTACAAGATCTTGGGCAGTTAACACCTAAAGAAGGAAAGGAAAAATAAAAGTACATGAAGCATAAAAAGCATATAATCTGCAAAATGTGATAGATTACCAACAGAACTTGTTCAATTAATAAGGACCCCTAAACAGATAGGTTCTATCACAAAAATAATTGCTTGCAAATTAATTGCTTGACTCTCCCCTCCCTTTGTACTACATTATTAGATTTATTTGTGTTACATACCAGAATAGTTTCACTGCTTTCAAAGTACCAGATTTAAAGGTCTAAATATTTACTGTGTCATCCAATTTATGAATACTAAATATCTGGTAGCTGAAAGAGATCTAACACAAGCTGAAGTCTTCAACACAAGAATATTGGCTTCAGCAATAGCAGAATAATTCAGTGGGCCACATATCATTTACAGTGAGTAGGTAAATTATAACTGAACTCCCTAATAATATAAATTCTATCCAGTTGAATGTCCCCAAACATCATGATAAAGCTAACATTAATACAACTAATATCTTGGCACTTTTTTTTCCCCCTTGAAATGCTAACCTAGACTGGTGCCACTCGAAGGTGTCCTCTGGTTCTCCCTGACTAATGGGGACCATCTACAGGCAGCACACTGCAAGTTTTGTTCAATAAGCCTACAAAATTCACTTCAAATGAGACATAATGATTCAGTATAAAGTTACCTCTTCTTCATGTTCATCATCTTCTTCAAATGTTCGCTTCAATGTAATTTCATTCTTGGATTCCAAAATTCTGCTTCTACCTAAATGCATATTCCGACCATAGTTTACATTATTCTGCTTCTGAAGAGAGGTATTAAAGGTTTTCTGCTGCTGAGCCTGTTTTAAGAATAGTACCAATAAAGAGGGATGTAATGCAAATTTTATCACTGGGTATATGCTATGACAAGAAAAGCAGGCGGTGCTACTGAACACACATCAATGTAAGCGCAAGACATATGCGTGTCCTTAGCCTACACCAATTATTTTGTCTTTAATCATTTGGGGATGATAAATGAGTCAAATACTTTATTTTTGCATAATTTTTCCCTAATCCTCAAAATACAATTTTAAAAGTAGAAAAAAAAAAAGTAATCTGTAATTTTCCTGATCCTAAAGTGCAAAAAGAGAATCAATATTAAAATGAAGTAGTTATCACAGATTTTTCAGCTATTTGTTGTCTTCAGTTAAGCCTTAGTGAACTGCCAGCTGCAGAAGCCAAATGCACTGTATTGCCCTATTACTGAAAAAAATGCAACAAGATAGCATAGTATAATCTTGTAATTAAGATTCATTTATAATAATCAATACTTGTTTTTATAAGAATCTTGGATGACAAAGTGGCAACCTAACCTGAAATCTACCCCAAAAAAAATAAAACAAAAACTTTTTGCTCTCCAAATACATTTAAAAAACATTAACTTCTTTAAAGCTCACCCAGTGCCAGCTTATTTTGTGATGGAACAGGCAAGGGCTCCAGCTGTCCCAGTCTCCTCCTGGTTCTCACCTCAGTCCTCTGTATTAGTGGGACTTCAGAAAGACCTAGGCAGTTAGCTCAGCACTTCTTTAAGCCTTTCTCATCATTGCCAGCTGGCCAGACAGGCTGCTCTTTTATTTGGTGTAGTAGCTGCTGAGTCTAGGAGTTGACTCCTTGAAGTATTTCACTATTTTTCACAACTTGAGATATATAGCATTTGTCCTCCCTTTTCCAGGGAGGAAACTACTTCTTGTCTAGGACACACATAAAAATTTGGAAAGAAAGTTTGATGACACTGAGGTGTCATAGTGCTGCTTCCTGTGTTAGCTAGGGAACGCTAGAATTGACAATTTCATGTCCAGAAGATGTCAGCCAAGATGTTAGCAAGCGTTTCACAGTTCATCTTTACTCAAAGATCTATGTGGTGATGATAATCCTTAGAAAAATGTTTGGGCTAACCCAAGACTATCAACACTGATTTTTTCAGTAGATAATAGAACTGAAGTGATCCTGTTAGGTCATCTTACCTGCTTCATGGCAGTTTCCCCAATTCTGTCAGAATGCTTTCGAATACTCTCTAAGAAATCCTTTAGATCTGACATTGATATTTCTTTTATTTCTTCACGCAGTTTTGGAAGATTTTCTATCATTATCTGGCAAAACCGGTATTGGCTAACTCTAGGAAGATAGAGATTTTCTAGCTGTTCCATTGTTTTTAAAGCAGAATAGTATCTACAAAGAGATTGAAATCAAGTTATGTAGCTTCTTATAAAAAAATTAATAAAATACTTGTTTATTAAATATAGGATATGAATAACAGGCATGCGATCAATAATCTATTGAAATTAATATGTTCTTAGAAAAATCAAAAAAAAAAGGTGATTCATAGACTGCTTTAGTTTGGAAAAAAAACATTGAACTGTCAGAGTGACTCAGTCAAGTCAAAATTTTAAGTAGGCTCCTATGGTATTAGTTGTTCTGATCAGTAGAGTCAAAGAATCATGGAACCACAGAATGGCTTGGGCTGGAAGGGACCTTAAAGATCATCTATTTCCAACCCTTGTACCATGGGTAGGGAAACTTTCCACTAGATCAGGTTGCTCAAGGTCCCATTCAATCTGGCCTTGAGTCCTAACACCACATTGAGCATCCTGCAAGATAGAGGCACTGCAGTCATAACAATTTCCACCCTTTCTAGCTTGAAATAATTTGGATATTTTATTAGTTCTTTTTTTGGAAACACAAATTGCCAGTCACCCAGCATTGCAGTACATGCACCAAACAAAGAAAAACATTTCCTAAAGCATGCTTGTATCTTTAGGCAGATTATGTGTGAACATCTAACACACATACACACCCACCTTCTTTCCACCATCCTCAGCTGGAAAAGACATGTATACACTTAGCTCACGTGATTTTTTTCCAGCAGTGCATATTTTGCTGTAAACCATCAATCTATTTACTTTTCTAATAAAATACAGCATATCCTACCAAGAAAATGACTACTCTGAAAAAGCATTAAGGGCAGGGTTTTTTTGTTGTGGATTTTTGTTTGGGATTTTTTTTGTTTTGTTTTTTTTTGTTTTTTTTAAAAAAAGAAGAAAAACCAACAAAACAACAAAGACTCCATCATTTTCTTTATTCTTTCATGTTCTGTTAGCCTACAGACTTATTTATAGCAGAAATATGGAAGATATGGCCTGGCAGGGGAAAAAATAAAGCACCAAGAAATGGTACCTCTCATGTTCATACACTATGCAGATGTTGTACAGCTATAACTACGTTGTGAAATTTCATGCAAGGGACAATGAGTTTAAATACTCAGAACTAAGTGTAAAAAGTGATTTAACGGCAATAAACAAACAAACAAAAAGACTCAGTTCTGACATCAGAAAGCTACCAAATACAGTTATTTACCTGTCTTCACTCTCAGTTCTCTCACAGATTACAGGGATTGAGGGGCCAAGACCTACTTGCTAAAACCATTTACCAATTTCATGCCTGTAGCATATAACCAAAATTTTGATGCTTTCAGTTGATGCAGAGAAACACAGAAAGAAGGAAATTTTGAGTAAGGGAAACTGGTTTTCTAAGCTTCCTCTTACAGAGAGATGACGAGCACAAGGAGATGATTCAGAGCTGAATCAAACTCTTCTATGCCTGTTCTTGAAGCCAATATCTTTCTCTATTTCATTTTCAAATGTCATACAGGCTCTTAAGGAATATTGCTTGAGAAACTTTTTACTTGATTGAAAAGATGAAGCAAAATAAGTGAGCCAATTCTAACACAGACAGCTAAACTAAGAAGCCAATAAACAGAAATACTATGATCAACAAATCTTTGATGTCAACAATATTTTAAAGAGAGGTACATGAAACAGGTTATACATGAATAGGACAGCTATTAGTTGTGGATGTGACAACAATTTTCCTTTATGTGGTATTTTCACCAACCACTCAGCCCAGGTGGCTTTTGAAAAAATGCATTTAGTTTTGCTTCTTAGAACAGAATAAGGAGAAGTCATGTCTTCTAGCTTGGTCTTGAATGAAGTGGAAAACCCGAGATCAGACTGAATTCACTTTCTGATAGTTTCAAGCCTTTCTTTTCACAAATACAGAGTCATATCCTTAGCTCATTATTTAGCTTTTTATGGTATAATTTTAGTTCCTTTTTCTTCCTGAAAGTCCTCCACAGTCAGTACTAGAAAATTACCAAATTGTTTTGAAAGGAAAAAGCTCAATATGAGCAAAGACCTTTCAAACGTTCAAGAAAGTCTGGAAAACTGTCCTTTACTGCTCTGCTTCTGAATATTACCTTGTAGATATGGCAAATAAATACTTTCAAAGTGAAATAAAATTCAAGTTGCTGGCTCCGCTTCCACAGACATTTCAAAGCTGGAGGACTGGGGGGGGGAAGGGGGTGGAGGTGGAGGGAAATCTCTTTTATTCCAGAACACAACTGCTTTCAGGAGACTGCAAATAAAGAGTTTTCAAGTGCAAATTAGGAGCTTTTGTTTATTATATACTTGCTTTATATAAAATATACATAAGGCATCCGGAATGTTGCAGATAAGAGGGGGTCTGGAGGTTTTATGTGTGTGGGTTTTGTTTCTTTAAATAGTAAATGATCATGAGTGCCACATGGTGAGACTTCTGGGGAATAAACCCAAGAATAATAGCATCAAAATAGTATAAAAGGGTTTTATTTAAATAATAAGGATCAGCTTATCAGAACACTGTTAGTTCAACTGGAAGGTTTTTGACTGCTGTCTCTAAGATCAGAATTAACATAATCCATTTAAAATCCATTCTAGAATCCCTTACTAATTATATATATATGGAGCTCAGGACCTTGCCCTTTTAACATCTGTTCTGATTAATCACTGAGGTCTTATTAATTTGAAGGTCATCTGCAGGTCATGATTTAAACTAAAAAGTTTTGCATATCATTTAATGGAATTATGTGTTTGTATATTTTGCTTTAAAAACATTCCACAGATTTAACTCAATGCTGAAGATTTTGACAATAATATTATTAGTTCCTATCACATATTATCAATTATATAGGTTAAATTTGCCCACTTGCCTACAAGTGAGTTAAAAATATATTTTCAGTGTTATTTCTCCATAGAAATACAGGAGTCCTCTGTCACTTCCTCTAGCTAATCTTGTAAGAATACGTGCCTCAATGCAAAATTTACAATGTAGGCTTTGAAACTGAAGACACAAGTCTGAAACATCAGTTAAGGTCATATGATAAAACTATCCAGAACTGAACTATTTTGTCATCAGAACCAGAAAACTGTAAGACGGATAAATGGATTTTACTAACATCTCCAAACTATAACAGTGGAAACTTTCAAAACTAGCAAGCAGGACTGGAGGGGGGGGAGGGGGAAATAAAAAAATTGAAAGGAGAAAAACACATACCACACACCCCCCAAACAAAACCAACAAACCCCAGAAATTAATATTAGTGCTTTAATCATCTTATTCTAAAATTGAGCTGGCATTTTGCAAAATGTCTAAATCCCAGTAACAGGTCTGTATTAGAATTTGAAACATCAACACAAAAAGTCCAAAAGCAAAAGAAAGTGACTATTACTTTAGTGTATATGAAATACTGTTACACTTTAAATGACAGAGAGAACTTTCAAGATTTTTATCAGTAGAGTGTCATTTGGAGGCAGTTAAGAGAAATACCATAACTTACTAAAAAGCCCCATCAAGTTAAACTAGAGCAGTCAAGAAGCTACCTAGGGCAGCAGCAAGATTAACTCAAAGGCTGTAAATTTTACTGAGAATAACATATTTGGACATAAGGCTTTTGAGCAAAGAAACACATAGTCATGGCCCAAAATTTCCTCCTGAAGAAACGAGAGGAGAGATGATAAAATTAAAATACTCATTTTAATTGAAGAAACAAACCTAATTTACAGAGAAAAAATAGTAGCACTTTCCAACTTTTGTGCTTCCCTCAGAGGCAAATGCTGTATACTGCTTACTACATTTCTGTTGAGTAAATATAAAAAACATTTTAGACTGAAAAACTCTGTGCACCAAACAAATTTAAGGGAGGTCATTGGAATTTTTCAATGACACTGCAGGAAATTCACATTCATAGATGTTGAAGATGATATAATGAAATTGCAGTTGAAAATCTTTCACTGCAGGAAGAACAATTTATTTATTTTGTTTTTAAATCCAGTTGCCTTCACAATTCTAAGTGTAATTTTTAAAACTTCCTCAGCATAACAAGTTCATCAGTTACCCAAAAGGACCGTGACCTGAGAACAAGGCACTATTAACTCTGAAATTTCTGTAAAGTGAGTCAAAAGCTCAATGTTTCTGAAAATCAGATTAAAGAGTTGCTGTGTGCAAGAAAAAAAAAAACCAAAACCAAAACCACCACCACCAACAAAAAAAACACCCACAAAAAAACCCCAAACCACACAAGATCTGTGGAATTTTTAAAAACAGCAGTTACTGAATGAGGGGGATTGTGAGTGTTGCAAGAGATCGAGCAGCTGACACGTCAGTATCAAACATATGTTTCGATGGAATTTTTTGCCAGAGCCATGGTATCTTTGGGAAGTATTGTTTTACATTTGATGCTTCATTTGACATAGTTCCAAAACAATGCAGATGACCAAAATACCATTGGTTTTATCTGTTCTGAAATCGTTCCATACAAACATGGGTGGAATCAAATTATAAAAATCTAATTTTCCTGTTTGCATCCTGTATGTTTTCAGATTTATTTGAAAGCCTGCAGAGAAAGGTGGCATGAGTGTCTCAGTGAGACTTAGTAACCTAAATAACTACTCAACTCTGTCTTTCCCACAGTTCAAAAGAAAGCTTATAGTGAGGTCATAAAATAAATTCAAGCCTTTCAGGGCAAAAAGCTCCCTCTGAAGCACCATACTCTTTCTTTAGTCCTTCTCAGAGTAGATTCAAGAAGATTCAGCAACAACCTTAGCAGGTGGATTTGTTTAATTATTTTCACTGCACGGTGGGCTTGGGGTTTTTTGTAATACTTATTGTGGAAGAGACTTGCAAAAACACTGGTTCTAACAATTCCCAATTAGATTACAATCACTTGAAGCAGCTGGGAACTTTTTCCAGAGCCACGTACCAAAATCCAATGCACAGGCCATGGTAACAGGGCTCTACAAAACGTATGATAGTCCTATCTTGGACCAAAAATTAAAGATGGAAGTAGTTCAATTAAAGATTGAAGTAGTCTAAATGTGTAGCCCCCACTAGGTGTTTTGGGGAGCAGTAGAGAAACCAAACCCCTCCCTCATGCTTCCTCAGCCAAGGCTTTAAGCCTTCCATAACTCTGTCCAGCCAGTTTTGTCTGTTTAGAGCAGATTTCAGCAGTTACTTCCTCTCACATCTATAGTTCTTGTCAACTTTTGTTATCCACGGCTCAGGAGACAGATAAATAGGATACAGAGCCTTTCACCTCCAGGTCATCAGTTCAAATGTAGTCCATGTCGGTAAGGACCAAAAGCTGCTATCAATAGATGGCTTTCTGGTCTCCTTAGTAAACCTCCACTCCATCTGCATAAACCAGTATGTACTTCAGAGCCAAAATCCTGCATTATCTTAAAAGGTGTCCGTCATAGCGAAAAGGAAATGGAATTGCAATCAACTCTTCCCCACCACCCCCCCCAAATATAGAATATCCACACTTCCATCTTCCCTTCCTTTAAATATTAGAAATTCAGCTCTATTCACAGAGCAAAACCATAAGACAACAGATTAATGAAAATGTATTCTAAAAGGCTGCAAGAAGAGAAAGTCCAAGAGAAGAAATCTTTTTTAGAAAGACGATGAAAGCTTTGCTGCATTACCAAACCTCAGTGAAAGTTTATGAGAAAACAAAAAATTGCCTAAAATAAACATTCTTTCATAAACATTCATGGTTTTGTTGCTATAGGGATCGTGAACGCTCCTCCCTCTGAGTCTTCCAGGAAAGCTTCACAGCAAAAATTCTAAAGGTTAGTTTTGAAATTCCTTGTACCTGCACACATCAGCAATCAGGTCTTTGCACTGATGCATGGATGTCCTTGCTATTGCTCAGTCACACAGTAATAAAGGCCAGGATATACTCACTCTTTAGATTTCTTGCCTGCTAAGCCACAAGGAAATTACCATTTCAATTACCTGCAAGTTCCGCAGGATAGCCACCTCTAGGCTGTACTACAGGGAATTGTAAGTCACAGAAAAGTAGTAACTGTAGTGTAGCTAATGAAAGAGATATCTGAGCTGGAGCAGTAGCCTGCAGCAGAGTCTAAACCTTCTGCTCTCCATGTGATTTCAAGGTATGGTACATCAAAGCTACAGCATCTCCCCTCTCCCTCAGATCTTTTTATGGTATGACAATGACATGTCCAAACCCCTCAACTCAGTATATCACCCTTTGACTTTTAAGACTTCCTGCCTGGTAACTCCTTCCACTGGAAAATTATCAGATGTGAATCTCTTAAATAATAGAAATTTACATTTAGATTTAAAAGTTCTCAGAAAGTACATCAACCATCAGTGGACTCTACAAAACCACCAGCTAACATGAAGTCAAAATGCTAAAAGCCATCTGCAATTTTATCTCACTTAAGTGATCTTTCCAGTATGATATTAGGAACTATAAGTTCCCTTGCAATTCTAAAACTGGGATGGTGTTTGTCTGACAGAGCAAGAGAACAAGAGAATGCAGGCTCTGATCTCAGTGTTTCCATATTGTCAACAAGCTAAACGTAGCACACTCCATGGACCACCCTGCAGAAAGAAGCAGTGATTCGGACAGCACACCCTGCAGCCTGTTCTCTGATCAGAGTAGCAAGGGCACTAGGCTGTTTGCATCTTTCTGCTGAGCTGCTCCAAGAGTACTGCAACAAACCAGTGCTGTTTTCAGAGGAAATAGCGTATAGTAGTCAGGCTGGTAAGATCTACCACATCAGTTTACATCTAACAACTTTTTATTGCAATAAGAGGCAGTATAGTGCCATAGCTATTAGGTTATTCTTAAAGCTCTTACATTTCTCCAGAAGACCTCCCAGACAGTGTATGTGTACTGGTATCATGTAGCACATATACCACTGTCAAAGATATGTCAGATCGACTGCAGTGCTGATTGACAAGATGTGTACAGTTGATCAGATGCATTTTGGGCAGGCTTACATTCAGGCTTTAGAGCCAATTTACTCATATACAGTGGCCATTGCTGAGAATTTTCAGACGTCCAGCAGTATGGCAGGAGATGTTGCCTATCCAGACAAAAGTCCAAAAGTAAATCTAGATTACGCGGTAACCCTGTAGACACATGACTAAGCACAGCTAGTTCCAAATGTAAGCAGTTAGGCCCAGACAGGCTTGTTAGCAGGAGCTCACTGCAGCAGTGCCAGGTGCACAAAGAGGCAATGACAATGGTCATAAATCCAGTAAGGGAAAACACAGAGCAATTGGTGTGACTGAGACTGTATGAAAAGCAGGCAGGGGTAAACATGGCAATGACACTGTAGAAATCAGGATGAAGAAAATAGCAGCAGTGGTAATCCAGGGGTGGGTGCGCATGAGGTGCAAGGCAGCAGCAGCCCCAGCAGGACAGGATGACAGCTACAGGGGGTAGGGGCAGCCAGCCTGCTACAAAGACAGAACTAGAGATACTTGGGCTGCAGCAGCACTGAGTGACTCTTCAAGAAGTGAAGATACAACAGAGGAAAGATCAACTGGTCACATACCAGTTAGAAACCATTATTCTATAAATTTATTTTTAATTATGGTTGTAACTATTTTTCAAGTAGTCAATTTGTCACAGAGGGGAAAAACCCCAAACAACAACATATTTTCTGCAGTTTATTCTCATAGCCCCATTTATGGTAGCACAGAGCTACGTGACAGGTCTAAAGAAAGGTACATGGAGAAAAATGTCTTTTTTTCTTGAATTATGAATTTGATTTAAATATGTCATGATAGATTAAACAGATTTTAATACACTCTGAAAGATCTTTACTTCTTTAGGCTTTTACTATTCTTGCTTCTTAAACTGTCTTATTAAAAAAATAATACACTTCACATTTTATAACCATAATTTCACTGCATGTGATCCTTACTTAAGTAAATATTATTTTTCATGGCAATCGCTAAGCTCCTAGAAGTCTTTATATTTAATATAACATTTGTTCACTTGTAGTGACATTCTTGAAACACAGACAGGGTATTAGGAAAAGAAGACTACACATACGAAGCTACAGGACTTAGAACAGCAAACACTAATGCAAACAAGTAAATACTTTATCAGTTCACTTACAAATGTTACATTTTACTCATAGAACTAAGTTCACTCACCTTTTTACATTCATCTGTTCTTTTAGTTTGCTGTACATTTCCAGCACTGCATAAAAACAAGCAGATTAACCCATGTATCCTACTGTGGCTTTAGTTAATAAAAGAGGAAAATATATACTGTAAAGGACAAAATGAACCATAGAAAAGGATATGCTAAATTTACCTTATTTAATTCCTACTGTAATATAAATGCAATTAAACTAGTAAAAAAAAAAAGTAGAATGCAGCTAAGAAAGCCAAAAGAACTGAATTCTTAACAGCTCTTTAATGAAAAAGATATAAGACTAAACAAAACAGTAGACACTATATACACCAAGTACATTCATTTACTTACTACATACCATAACCTTAGCTGCATTACCAGTCTATGCCGTCTCCATTAAATGGCAACAGTACCACCTACTGTAATCATAACAAGTCAACAAGACTTTACAAAGAAAAATTCTCCGATCTGTTCAATGCCAATATCACAAACAGGATAAAATCTTTATAAAGCTCTGTGCAGCCATAAAATATTACCTCTCTAAAACATCAGAGTTCTTACGTTCTATATGAAAACTCACGAACTGTTGTACTGATACAGTGCTAGAAGCTGAAGCAGAATCATTAGTATCTTCCCTAGAATTCAAATAGTAAAAAACACCCTTTTAAGCAGCAAATTAATAATTTATAATGCTTAAAAATATTACTTCATTTAAAGCTGTATGTGGCTACATTGTTTGCATCATTTATATGCAGTGAGACAGATATATGCCTGACTATATATATAGACTATATCTCTATTCTCACAAAGTGTCATAATTGCTCTGTGTCAAATACTGTAAAAAACATGGGACCTGCAGTTTGACATCTTTTTAAAACCCATTCATTTTTTTTGTTAAACTGGATGTTCCAGTTTAACAAACTTAAAAGTGATTTATAACTTAAAAAATAAAATTATTTTCCATTTTGATTGTTGTGATTTTATTCAATATTTAACTAAGGGTCATTCACCTGGGAGACACAACTGTAGTTTTTCCACAACTGTTGTAATATTCCTTTGCTGAACTCTACATCGGATGATCTCCTCTGTTTGGGCTATCACCTTAAAGATTAAAAGTAAAGATAAATAAATAAATAAATAAAATCAGAATTGAATTATGCAAATAAATTAAATTTGCTACAAATATTCACAATGCCCATATAGGGAGCACCATTTTCTCACCTCTTTCCCAGCATCCTGAAGCCTTCGGTTGGTATCAGTAACTTGGACCTTAAAAATAATTTCACCTTTGTTAGACAAATATGCATATATTGCCCTGATGTGACTGCTCACCCTTGTAATCAGATCATGCTTCATGAGAAATTTAGAACAAAGAAATGCAAATTCAAATTAACTCTACAGCTTGAACTTGAACTTTTGATCGCAAAGGGCTTTTCTTAACTTCAATTACTTATGACAGTTCTTTCTAACAGATTCTGTGGCAAACTTCTCAAATTTACTTGGGATTTTTGAACTTTCCTTGTTTCTGTAGGTCTGTCAAACAATTCAAATCATTGACCCAATTGACCACTGGTCCCTTTTTGATAACCTCAATGAGCTCTATGGGCCATTCATTGTCTGTAAGAAATGGTGATTGCATTTTATGGTAATTAAACATTCATACTTTGCTGAATGCAAACACTGGGTGGTTGATTAACATCAAACGTGGAAATCTCCAAACCACAGCAACATTTTAATGCTGCAGGTGCAGGCAAAGCTCGACCTCAGATTTTCCCACATAGTAAGTGACTCATTAGGTCATCATAATAAGGAAGCACATTCTAGTTTATTAAAAATCTCATTAATTTCTGAACAAAGATGCTCAATGACCTCATTGACGCTGTATTTGGTCTCTTGTTATCTGAATATCCTTTATATAATGCTCTTCTAATCATAACCTCTGATGAACTATGCTCATTCTGTCTGGTGTGCATATTTTGCTCTCAAATGTGTAAAGAGAGCTAAAAGGGACGGATCTCATAATTCACTATTTTGCATTCTGATCTGGTAATAAATCTTAGCTCTCACTTCTAAAGAAAACTACTAACTTCACCTACTCTTCTACTCATTACAAAGTAAAGAAAATTCGATTTTCATGCATAATTGCATAATTTTTATTTTTCTAATCAAAGAGTTTAAATGTTCCTAAGGTCTGACATCCAAATGCAGGACTAGAAAAATACCTACATAAGAAACATCGGTTTTACCATTTGTTGCTCTTTATCTTCTGAGAAACCCTTTAAAAAGGGCAAAATAATTCTAGTAACATTTTCTGAAAATGTGTATATATATAAAAGACATCAGAATTAGACCTAAGAGACTATTCAGCTTTGTAAAAGTAAATTCCATCAGGCAACATAGTTCTGATCACAAATCCTAAACATACCGCCTTTAAAAAATTACTGCAGACATCAGTGTATGCAAATAATCACCAAATTCTTAATCTTCAGTAGAAGAGCCAAGTTTCTTCTTTCAAAGACAATAATATATGAAACTCTGAATAACTAGTTTCTTACCTTTAATTTTTCTGCATCAGCCCTAACTTTAAGAAGTTCTGTAATGGCATCCACAAAGCCCTGATGGTGAAAATTGCACATCTTTTCTATCTCCCTGTCATGGTTACGTATGCAGGCATCAAGTTTTTCCATAAACCTCTGATGTGCATTTGGTTGGTCATCATATACAGATCTGTTAAATACAAATAAGAAAATCAAAGTTTATTTTCCCTCCCAGTTAAAAATAGCATGCAAGGATTTTTATTGAAATCTCCCTCTTAAAAAAAAAAGTAAAAGCACACAAACTGGATGTTAGAGTGTCATCGTTCGTGATCCACTCCACCAAAATCAGCATTAAAAGAAAGAGATGGCACAAAACTGAGAACTGAACCCAGCCCTTATGGCATTAATCCAGGTGCTTAACCAGTTACATCATGCATGACCTGAGCCTCACTGGTCTGTTATTTATGCCCTAATGCTCAAATATGCATACAAAAGAATCAGTTTCTCCAACCGCCTCAACTAGCATGGATCACTTTTCCATCAAATTCCACTCTTTGCTAAATATAAAGAAGTGGAAACATACAAATTTGCTTTTCTGGTATTCCTAACACCAGAGTTATCCAACTAAAACAGGGTTGGATGCTTACAGCCAGAATGACCAGAGCACTGTGGCAGCAGTAGAGCTCCTGGCAGAAGGCAATCCCTGCTGCTCCCTGCCTCCGCCTGCCCATGTTCAACATCTCCTAGAGCAAAATCACAACACACACATGCCTAAGGCTACCTCAGTAGGATCTAACTTTCAGGAATGGCTAAAATCAGATCTTTTGGTTTATTTTACTAACTGTCTGAATAGTACACTTATAAACCTCATGCAGAAAACAGGACTCCTGGAGAAATTACCAATGTAGCTTATTGAGCTGCATCAGAAATAGAAAGCTGGGTGGAAAAATGCTCAAGAATGAGAGTGAGCAAAGGAGACAGGGAGCACTAAAAAGCCTCAGACTTTAGCAGAGGAAGCAAGAAAAGTGGTATCACAGAGAACTGTACTGGAAAACAAAGGTTTAAAATCTTTCAAGAAAGGTAAGGCAAAGCAGCTCCAAAATTTGTTTAATAACTTGATAGAGCAACAACAACTACGGTAATTTTTGAAGCAGCCATTTGGATAGAACGAGAAAGGCAGTATAAGGATGATACAGTCATATATATACAAACATGCTTATACTGCAGACTGCAAGCATTCAAAAAAATCAGGACACCAAAGAAGTTTAAATTACTTTTTTTAGTCCCTAATTTCCTTTCATAATTACAAACTTTTCCCCAGAAATCATAAAGAGAAGCTTCTTTAAAAAAAAAGTTAAAGAAAAATAAAACTTGATATGAGGAAAAATCAAAAGGCTAAAAGGCTGAAGTCCCAGTGATCTCAATATTCCTTGTGCAAGTAGTCTTAAGTTCAAGACTCAGGCAACAGTAAGTCAAAACCTTCAAAACTCTTAGTTGAGAGAAAGTACTTCCCTCCCAGTCTTTTTCGAGAAGCATGAGTTCCCACATTTTTCAAGATCCTCTTTTCTAACCAGACATCTGGGCTCTGCTAAGATCTGGGGTCATCATAACCCATTCAATAAACCTATAGCTGAGTGTCTGGCAAGAACTTGATCTTTCAGAAAGAAAAGCATACAGAAGAAATTGAAAAAGAGTCTTGCAACTAGATTCTTCATCCTTTTTGAGTTCCTTTAGACCTTCAACAATATCCTCAAAGAAGCAACTGAAGTTAAGAGAAATGAGAAAGGCAATAAGCTGCCACATATGCCAAAGGAAGAAAGCCAATTGCTGATAGCCTGCTTGCTATAGATATTTTTCTCAGGTAAAAATCTATTCAATACAATATTCTAGAATATCCTCACTTTGCTTTTGGTAAGAAAATAAGGCTACGGTACTGAAAGGCAGGCTCTTTCCTCCAAAGTGCAACAGGGGAAGAATACAAGATTGTTGACCCATAAAGTGGTTCAAAACAGGAAAAATACCCCTCACCCCTTTCAACACTGCAGTTTGAAATGAAAGCTGGAAGAAATAAATATATAAGTCTCTCCTCCTGTGGTTTACAGGGCCGTGGTGGAAGACCATGAATGTCCCACACCTGCCAGTGGGAAATACCCGCACCCAGAATCTGATGCTGGCTGGAGGGAGAAGCAGCAACCTGGCCTGGGAGGAAAGAAGGGCGCAGGACACATAGTCAGCTCACTGAGTGAGCATAGAGCACCATCCACCTGTCTCCAGAATTCCTGGAGAAGAAATAAAAGGATTAGGAGAGCCAGAGGCATCAGGTAGTGCATTCACAGATATCAGGAATATGTGAGCTTCCTCTGAATGGGCTGGCCTTACTGCACTGAATACTGAAGCAAAAACCAGAAAAAAAAATTACTGCTTCCTTTAGCCTTTTATTTAAGGGTAGAAGAAATCTTCAAGTTTAGTTCTCCTTCCAATGTTCTGAAAGGGAAGTGAGAAAGAAGCATCACTATAACAAAGATATGAACATAAAAGACTTCCATCTGTAAGTTGCGTAACATAACCATAAGCAAAAACAGTAATAAACCACAGTAGACCAAATATACCTCGAATGAGAACAAGAATGTAAAAAGATGGTGCAAGAGGAGCTCCACACTTGAGTTTGTATAACCACACTTTCTTTGGTGGTACCAATGTACTGTCCTTTTGAATTTAGTCATTGGCTGCTGATTTTAGGGTATCCAGCAGCTGCAGTTCAGCATAAATGTCTTTATACCTTTTTATTGACTTCAGGTCTGCCAGCACTGGCAGACATGCTGTTAAACACTGAGAGAAGGAAATAATTTGTGATCGGGAGATTTCTCTTTAAAATGTTATCAAACAATTCTGGACAACATAGCCAGAAATTACAGAACCACATACTATGTAGCACAGCAATACATTATTCATTGTTATAAAAAAACAGTATTTATTATTTTTTCTCAATACTAAAGCTACTCATACTTCAGTTTAATGATAATAAACACCATACAGATTGATAATTATCAGGAGTATTTTCACAATATTTAATTGAAAATCGTACAGGGAAAAAATGTTTAAAATTTGGGGAGAAGAAATCAATACTGTGTACATCCCAACAGGCTGCCTTAACCACAAGATTACCCTACCTTATTAATATAATAGTTACCATTTTATGTTCTACATTGTACTGTTATCTGCAGAGATACTAATAAAATGGTAATCTGCGATCGAAGCGAGTATTTTGACAGAGCTCCTTAACGTTCATATGTAGACAGCTCCATCTTGTGGGAGCAATAACAAATCAACCCTCTTTCTCACACTAGTGAAAAAACTCCTGAGACAGAACTGCTTACTTTTAAAGAAATAAATCATCACACTATGTAAAATAAATTCACACTTCATATCACAACTCTGATATAGACGAGAAGTAAGATGATAAATTAAACAAGTTTACCAACTTCCTTAAGAAGCCGTGCCCTTAAGGCATGTTATTTCAGAGGCTTCAGAAGGCAGTTTGACCTAAAGCACCGGCCTTTAAGTGTACTCAAAAGAGCCATGCCACCACCTCAGGCCAAGGACAGAAACTGGGCTTTTTCTCAAAACTGCAAACACAACTGAGTGATGCATACCTGATTTACTTATTACAGAACATCACATATAGTACACTAGAATTTATTTCTGATGCTGAACCTTATTTTCCATCCATACATTCCAAAGCTTACCTATACTAAGTATTTATTTACTAAATAAATTGCTAGCTTTGAATAATTATCTGAAAATGTACATTTCAACACATTATGGAACTGCAAGCAATGCTGCTAGCAATTCTGCGCTTTTCAGCGTTAAACTATCAGGCAAACAAGTCATTATACTGCAGTATCTCAGAGAGACACGGAATCCTGAGAGCATCTTATATCTAATTATTTTAAATTACAAGACAAAAATAGCAAACTTTACAACACACAAGCACACACACAGAGGTTCTATTGGGAAGAGAATGAGGAAGTGATAACCCTTCCAGATGCATTTCTTCAGGAGATGAGTATTACATGCATTTACCCTAAAACTCTATGCCTCTCACTTTAAGTTGCTTCACATACATCAGTTGGAAGTGTCATAAAAAGAGGCAGACATGCCTAGTTTATCAAAAGAAATTTTACATGTTGTCCTGGGTTCAGCAGTAGCAGTCATTTTTTTCTCCTTGGTGCAGTGCTGGGTTTTTGACTTTCAGCCTGGGAGCCGCACTGGTAACACCGATGTTTTTAGTTGTTGCTCAAATGTTTACTCTGATCAAGGGCTTTCCAAGCCTCATGCTCTGCCAGGAAGGAGGGGAAGCCGGGAGGAAGCAGAGACAGGACATCTGACCCAAATTGACCAAAGAGGTATTCCATACCACAGCATGTCATGCCCAGGATGGAAAAACTGAGGGCAGGGACCCAGAAGAGTTAGTTCACTGCTTGATGGGGCTCGGTATTGGTCAGCGGGTGGTAAGTGGTTGTATTCTCTTCCCTTGTTGTTTACCTTGTCATTATTATTATTATTGGTGGTGGCAGCAGTGGTTTGCGTTATACCTTAGTTACTGGACTGTTCTTATCTCCACCTGTGGGAGTTACATTCTTTCAATTCTCCTCCCCATCCCTCCGGGAGCGGGGGGAGCTAATGAACTGCGTGGCTGATTTACAGCGGGGCTAAAACCACAACACATGTATAATACATAGTTCTTTCAATTTCTGTTTAGATTCATACACTTCTGAATGTAGAACCCCAAGGATCTTCTTCAGCTTTATGGGCTCCTGAAGTAGATGCTGGTGGTCTGAAATACAGCACAAACCTGAACTGAACCAAACTGAAAGACATGAATAGATTGCTTTCAACCTGTGATCTATCTCTATAGGAACCTATAGACTACAAGTTGTTGATCTATACCATGAAAATTTGAAGAGCAAGCTTTTTCCCAGAATGAGTCTTCAAACTGGAAAAAGATAAAAGGAAACAATCACTGATGTTGGAGACAGAAGTTTGTATTTGGTTTTGGCAATTAGAAAAAAATAAAATAACAAAACAAACAAAGCAAACCCAAACATAACATACCACTTTAATCTTCAGTCTGGAATGAGAGAACATTAACTTGAGTGACTAGTCAGACATCACCATTGCGAATCAGTGACAGGGCAGGTACTATTTTCATTCCTAATTGATGTGGCAAGCAGGGCACTCATGACGAGCACGAGCAGAGCTGAAGGATTTTTCTGGTAATGTGTAGCAGGTTATTTATCTACATTTCACAGGACTCTGTATATAGACAGAGAGACTTTTTTTCTGACTCAGCTCAACAACTGGACAATATGAGTCGTATTAATATCAGCCCAGATAAATAAAGATAGTGAAGAAAGCACTTGAAAGAGGAAAAATAGTTAACTGGGAATTGTCAGAGACAGCATAACTTAAAGAAAAAAGATGTCTCAGTCAGTGGCCTAATATTATTGCAATAGTGATATTTTCACCTTCATCTTTTCTTACCACCTGGGCTGAAGGGAGAAAGACAAGCATAAACAGATCTCAATTCAGGTCTCAATGAAAAAATGAAAGAGAATTTTCAGATATGCAACCATTTTCCAGTTGAAGAAAATAAAACAAATTTAATATCTTTGTTTTTCAAAACTGAAACACATTATGAAAAATATGTATTTCATAGGTTTTACTGACAATTCTCCTGTTCACATGCAAAAATCTACTGAAGCACCAGAGAGCACCATTCTACCCGCTGCTGAGTAGCAAAAAGGCTCATCTCCAGAGAGCTAAAATTCAACCGAGCACAGTAAAATCCACCTTGCCATCAGTTCCACCTGACCCTGCAAAAACTAATAGCGCTAATCATCATTAAAAAAAAATCTATGTTCCTCAAATCATCTGGTCCATTCTGTAATGACAGCTCCATACATACATAACATTAAATGCCTGCATGTGAATGGGATTAAAAGATGATCAGCATTTTTCGGGGGGGAAGGCAAAAAAAAGAAATAAATAAATCATGAGCCCAGAAATCAATTTACTCCATTGACAGAGTACTGGAAAGGTACGCAAAGGAAGTGCATATAGACTAGTAAGTGTACAAGGAGAGGAGCCTAAAAATATTTTTTGAGAGTTCAAGCAAATACCCCAATAGAAAAACAGAATAATCAGAAACCTGAACAGAACTTCCACTGTAATCTACTTGGTGGGAGTTTTGCACAAAACAGTGAACTGCAAGACCAATCAGATTAAGAACTAAAGAAATTTCATCCCTTTTATCTATGGCAGTAGCTGTAATTTTGAATGGTAAGCAGAACTGCTTAGGTACTCAGGCTTCAGGTAAAAATTAACTTGAGTTTATTTTGTTACAAATAAAAGCTATATGAAAATAGTGATTCAGAAGATAGTATGAATTCGTAGTCGGTCATAAATGTCAATTAAAAAACATTACTAAAATGGTCTATTAGATGAAGAAAAAGAATAATATATAACAAAGCCCTTCTGGGTTCAAAAAAGACCTATTAATTGGTGAAAGTTTTGGGGGTTTTTTTAGTGTGTGTTTGTTTTTTCAAATGGGCAATGATTTGATTTTTTACTGCAATACATATTCAGGAGAAACATCTCTGAGCATACAGAGCATTACTGTAAAATTTTAGAATGAACAACTCTCTTCTTAGTAATAATTAATAATCACTTCTACAGCAGCCAAGATTTTAAAACAGGTCAGCTATTTAAAAAATAAAATTAAAAAAAAAAAAAGGCAGAAAATAGAGAAAAAATACTGATCTCTTTACAGGACAAAGAAGCTCCTCACTAATGAGTTGTTACCTTTCACCATTTTCACACACCCCCAAACCATCCTGTTTTGTCCCATTTCTAGGACGAACTGCAGGTTCCCCACCCCTGCCTATATTGCAAAGTCTTTCATTTCCTGATTACACAAGACATATGAAGCAATTAAAAATTGTATACACATTCCTTTCAGGGTACTGATAAGCACTCAGCAAGTGCCAATCAGTTACATCTTCACGAATGTTGTGATGATGATGCGAATTACACATATCTGGCACAATAGTTGCACAAGTTTGATATGGAGCAAGTCTGATATGCCTGACCACATGGTTTATGAACTGCAAAGGATGAAAGAGAAAAAGAATCATTTGTAGACTTTCAGATTTAGAATTGTGAGAGAAAAGTTAATTTTTAACTGATAATTTTGATACGTCACAAAAAAAAACCCAAAAAAATAAACAAACAAACAAAACAACACCACCAACTTGGACATACAATTTTTTATTCCATTTTTCAAAGTAATACTTAAAACAAAGCACATACAAATAAACCTACTCTCAAATGAAGAAACTACTTGTGGAAAATAATGTTTTGAGAATTAATATCTTGCTACCAAAACCAATTTTGTACTGAGGCTAGAGATGCCCTCTATTAGCTCCCATAAACACATTGCAAGAAGTGGCTCGGTGGATGTTTGCCCTCTCCCTCCATTTCTCGTTTGATAAAAAAAACCCCAAAACCATAGTTATGCAATAAAATAATATTTAGAATTCAAATTTGCGTAACAAGTTCAGTGGGATCAATGCAAGTCCACAACACTGACCAAGCAAATTAAGATTCTGCCCATTAAAACAGACCTGTCATTGTGACTATAACCATGGCATCCCTAACCATGATACTGTATCACAAACTCCATTTAAGCTGCAATTTCACAGGAAACACCTCAGAAACTTCCTTTGTCCTACAGTATACAAAGATATTTTCTGTTTACACAAACTCCGAACTTTGTAGGGATTTTTCCATGGAGTAATTTCATATAGGTTGCTGCATGCACCCTAGAAGGCTCTACAAAATATTGTCCAGGTGTTTCCTGCAATTCAACTGGAGTTATGGCAATAAGCACATTTCTTAAAACCTAAGCAGCCTTTCTATGGCAGGCGCTACCTAGGGTCCAGTTCTGCCATCATTTTTCTTGGTTACACCTCACTGCTGTACTAAAAGATCACATTAGGTACCAGAACAATGCAGAACTCAACACAGACCTAATCTGGGAAAAGATTTTATTAATCTTCATTTAGCTGTTATGTTCTGCTTGCCTGGTTTTCCTGGATGAGCAGTTTCTGTGAATTGTTCTCACTAACAGTATCCTGTTTCTATGAGCAGGAAAGGGCCGAGTACAGTTTGTTAGTTAACATTACTTCCTATAAGCAGGGTCCATATTCTGTAGCAGCAGCACTACACCAGTCATTGTTCATGCTGGATAAGCAATGGATCACGCTGATGGCTGTTAATGGACATCCTCTGCAGCGAAACATGAACTGATAATCAGTAAACCCAGATTTGCAATAGACTTCCTCCTTCCTGTTTTTACACTGCTGACCAAGGAGATGCCTCTTCCTGTTAAGCTTTTGTGCGACTTACTGATGTATGAAGCAAGAAACTGAAAAACAAGTGCTGCACTACTATATTTTTTTCTTTTCTAATTTAGTGTTGTAATAGCAGATAAAAAAGACAGCAAAGAAAGAGCCAGCTTCACTCACTGTGGTACCAGCTATCGCCACATAATAAACTTTCTAGGTTGGCCAGCTGTTTCATATACCTACATGGATACAGTGAACATAGTTGGAACCTATATTATTTCATATAAAATATATTAAGAAATCGATGTCCACATAGCATATTTTACGTTTATATTTCCACAGACTGAAACATAAATTGTTCCATTTTAGAAGCAATGGATTCATCTATGAAATTGTGAGCTTCTAAGTTCTTTTCAAATAATTGATAGGATTTCCACTACCCATGTCCCAGAAATAAGTAGCCATCTATTACAACTAATAGACAACCTGTCTTCTTTATCCGAGGTACTTTAGACATACTCTTCTAGATAAATATGTACAAAACATTTCAGTTAGAGCCTTCACAAAAATGAACAGAATATTTAATGTCACAAATGCCTAGGTCTTATTTCAATAGGCTTTGAATACTAACACTACGCAGATGAAAATATATGTAATTTTAGAAATCAAGAAGTTCAAGATTAAATAAAACATCTAATAATTAAAGTTTTGAAACCAAATGGATTGAGAACATATTCCATTCAATACAGATCAAACCAGATAATTCTTTGATGTGTCTCTTCAAACACATAACCAAAGCATATATTTTACAATAATTTTTTATTAATAATTTTTGTTAACTCTATGAGCTCACATAGACAATACACAGAAAATCATCATGCCTTTCCCTCATGCAAACTAACAGCCTGTCTTATATATCCTTTGCATATGCACATCT
>JANRGW010047414.1:43708-54190 GCA_024733675.1 Psilopsiagon aymara
GAATGCCATCCAGAGGGACCTTGACACACTTGTGAGGTGGGCTGATGCCAACCTGATGAAGTTTAGCCATGCCAAGTACAAGGTCCTACACCTGGGTTGGAACAATCCCAGGCACAGCTACAGCTTGGGCAGAGAAGAGATTGAGAGCAGCCCTGCAGAGAAGGACTTTTGAGTGTTGGTTGATGAGAAAATGAACATGAGCTTGTGGTGTGTGCTTGCAGCCCAGAAAGCCAACGGTATCCTGGGCTGCATCAAAAGGAGCATGACCTGCAGGTCGATGGAGCAGCCTTCCAGTATCTGAAGGGGGCTTGTTGGGATGCTGGGGAGGGACTCTTCATTAGGGACTGTAGTGATAGGACAAGGGGTAATGAGTTAAAAATTAAACAGGGGAAGTTTAGATTGGATATGAGGAAGAAATTCTTTACTGTAAGGGTGGTGAGGCACTGGAACGTGTTGCCCAGGGAAGTTGGGAATGCTCCACCCCTGACGGTGTACAAGGCTGGGTTGGACATAGCCTTGGGGAGCATGGTTTAGTGGGAGGTGTCCCTGCCCATGTCGGGGGGTTGGAACTAGATGATCTTAAGGTCCTTTCCAACCCTAACTATTCTATGATTCTATGATTGCAGAGTGTACATAACAATCTTTGCCAAAAATTGATGAAATAACGTTCTACACCTATTATTTTTATTATAATTTTTTCAAAACATCGTACATCACTAACTACTTTTGACATTTTGTTGACATCTTACAAGTGCCTAAAATATCAGGAGAGTCCCTCAGCTGGTGTTGATGTTATCTTTGGAAAAGTCAATAAAGCCATCCAGACTACTGGCTGAACAGAGGCATTTCTGTCTGAGAACAGCAGCAGAGAAAGAATAGCTCTCATCATACGTGTTTATATAATACTCGGCGCCATTGAGTTCTATTTCATTTTCATTGGAACATACAGACCATGAAATAATGCTCAGCCTCAGCTCTGGGCACACGCAAGATGCAATTAACAGTTCAGACTAAATAAATACATGTACTATATTTCAACACAGCATTAGATTTTCAGATTTGAAGGAGGCACTGCTTAATAACGTTGGATAGGAGCTTACAAAGTAGCTTTCTTATTGTTCTCTATAACAAAACACTGATGCATAAAAAAAGCTTTTCTCTGTTTACTAGTGCTTTGAAGGAACAGTTGTCAATTAAAAACCTTAGTCAAGGAGTGCCCTAAGAGCCAGGGGGCTTTGCTTCCTCATAGGCAGTGAGGAGCCATGTTACAGACACCCCTCTGGAGGACATTGCTTTTCTGGTGCAGGAAGGCTTTCTTCCTTCCCACATTAAGAGCATCCATGTAGATGAACACCAGGACATAGTGTCTGGTGGACCAGTGACTGACAGACACTGTACCCGCTCTGTGCCTGTCCTCACTGCAAACCAAAGTGCTTTAATCGAAGCCACCATGAACAACCCACTCAGAAGCTTTGTAATTTTTATCATGGCCCATATTCTTAAAAAAAATCCAAACAAATCCCTTGAAATAAGCTTGGATTACCTTAGCTAACAATTAAACTAAATGTCTCCATCAGCATCTTCAGTCTCTCAGGTTCTTATTTCAGTTTAGTTAGAACTCCACCTAACTCACTCAAGTGAAATAACTCTGCCTTAAAAAATAGAAAAGATTATCATCAAATAGCTTTTTGTACCAGTTCTCCGGCTTATGCTTCTGCTGCATTCTTCTCTTGTGCTTCACTGAAGCTTGTGAGAGGGAATAATTGACCTTAGCTCACCACTGCATGATGGTTGATATTTTAATTATCCTACTAGCCAGACCTGGACAGAGGAAATCTTTAGAATAAATTTTGCTGAAGAGCCCATTCTTAACTATTTAGTAGTGTTAACAACAACAAAATTTAGAGGAAATATCTTGACAGACAATAATCTGCTACTTATATAACCTGCAGTTGTTACTGTAAATGTTAAAAAAAACAACAACAACAAAAAAAAAAGCCAAAAAAACCAACACCCCCCCCCCACACACACACACAAAACCCACATTAGCCAATAGTACTATAGTTAAGGAGAAAATATTTTTTCCAGTAAAGGAATGCAGGAATCATTACTTACAGTATCACACTCTAATAGCTGCTTTTGGTAATATTCCCTAGCGACATTCAATTAACATAGCAGGTTAGACCTTGCAAATCAACACTAATTTCTCTGGAAGGAACCACTTGGTTTTTTCAGAATATTCCAGTCCACAAACACTTTTTCAAGTGAAAACTGCGCAATTACAATAAGAATCTGGTTTGGTAAGAAAATAGGAAATGATGCTAAACAAAAGGGAATGTTTATTTAGAAATTCCAAGGCCATTAATTTATATTAAGAAACTGTGCTCAGAGACTATAAAGGTGATGTGAATCATTGATCACAAAAGAACTTCATAGATAAGGGCAAGTGCAGTGCTGGGTGGTTGTATTATATATTAACAACTTTCAGGAGCAGCTTTTGCTGATTCATTTGGCAGGAAGTGAGCTGCCAAGAGAGATTTCTAGGGGAGGAACAATCAACAATATTTTCATATAAAATAACCTCCAGTTACTGTATTGTTCTCACAGCGTTTGATAATGAATGCTTTCCTGTTTGAGAGAAAAAAAACATAAATCACAAAAACAAAGGCAGATCTGTTTTAGTGTTACATGGCTATAAATACACATGCAGTGTACTTGGGGAAGTAAGGGATAGGTCTGATCAATTAAAAAATCGGAAAGCTGGAAAGAACTCCTTGTGAATTTGCTGCCCAGTTGCAAATTAAAGGTGTGGTAACTGCTGTTCTTTTTGCAGGAAAAAAAACTCTGTGCCTTTATCTGCTTTCTTGGTAGGAAGTTCACTGATGGTGGCGCAGCTGGGATTTCCTTCAGAAAGCAGTACTTAGTCTCCATTCAGTAGACCAGGACATTCAAAGCTGAGTGATACTGAGGACTAGCTTCATGCTGGGCAGCTGTTACTAGCAATAGGGGTGTTCAACGCTTCAGAAATTGAAACTGAATCACCATAGGCAGACCCAACACCCCAGGGCACAGGTGACATCAAGCCCACCAGCCTGATCCCGGAGCACACACCATGGCACAGTGTCAACATAGGTCTATAAGCAAGACAGCTACAACAGGAGTACAGTGAGCAAAACCAGCAGGTACCTGCCAATCTTCCAGGTTGAGGAGGGGCTGGTGGGGTTGCATTATATATATTGCACAGTGGGTGAACATGGTGAGCCCATGAATCGTGTGACATCTAGCCCACACTAAGGATGCTTTGCCCACAACACTAGCAGTGGTCATTTACTTCCTCAAACTCTCATTTCTACCATTTGTAACAATGGTATAAACAGACAAAATAATTTCAAATGACTGTAACTAATCCTAGTTATAACTTGATCTGTGATGGGACTGCCCAAACATAATGCATCTGGGAGCATGTAGTGAAGAAAAGAGTTGTGCAGCTCTTCAACACAGACTTTCCTATTATAAGATATTCTACAGTACTTGCCCTTAAACATGGAGTAATTAACAGTGACAGATTTAGGAAGCAATCTATTAGAACGACTAATAAAGGTTTTAAATAAATTAAGAAAGAAAAAACCAGAATCCAAATAAGTCAGCAGTTGTGGATTTTCATTCAGCACTGCACCTGTCTAGGTTCTTCTTCGGTATCTTTCTTTTCTCACTATAAAACATATAGCTCTTCTCTGACTCAGGAAATACTAATTAGGCAACTATGGAAATATACTACTGCAAAGGAAATGAGCCATGAAATAAAGTGTTGTGAAATTCCACTAATTCTGCCACAAAAGACCACCAGAGAAAGTAGTGATTGTCAAAACCAATCCTGTCAGTCAAACTTATTAAGAAAGGATTCTAAAGAAAGCATTGAGAGATTTTTTTTATTATAAGAACTTGAAGTGTTGTGATTAGTCAGAAAAACTAATATGCTTAGCTGGAGTCCAAAATCAAGATACCTCTTGTGTACAGTTAATGTAAATACAGACTTCAGAAAGTGGTTTAAAATACCAGGCACTGATGCTGAATAAATACTTATGTTCTTACTTATGCTGGTTGATCTCATCCTGAGAACACAAGCATCACATCTCTCAATAACAATCCATTACAATCTTTAGGTTGTTCTGATAATGTTGCTCATCTGAGTCGCAGCTTAACCAACAAATACTGTCCAACCAGCACTGCAGGAAAGACAAGCTTAAATAATTATTCCTGGCAAAACACAGACAGTGGGAAGCTCAGATATTCCTGAATCAGTTGTTAATGTGGATTATTTGGAGCCATTCACATGCAAATGCTATAACTTACCAAGACAATGAGGATGCCTTAAGCAAAACAAAGATACAGAACTGTCAGCAAATTGTGTTCAACAATGTAAACACATTTTTGTAACTAAAAATCTATTATTTAAAGTCTGAACAAGGATTTAAATTTTATTTCCCCTTCACATCCAGCAATGTACCTGAGATATAGAGAGACATCAATAAAATCTCAGGGAATTTTATCTATTCAGTGGAATGAATAACAAATACAGAGATTTAACACAACCTATATCAAATAACCCGGGAATGAAAATAAAGATATCTGGGTCAGGTTAAGAATGAAACCAAAGCATTTGTCACATCAGGCTTTACAATAAACAAGAAGAGGGATGCACTGAAAAGGTGAGAAGGGTTTAATTTTTCCATTCATTAGCTGGAGAGCTACATTTATAAGACAAACCAATTAAAGAGATGGGCAAGATGCAATCCATGGAAAACAGGTCAATACTGAACCTTCACAAATATTGAAAGGGTCTAGATTTGTGCTGCACTTGGCCATTCTAAAGAAGTTGAAAAGGAAACAATTCTCTGTAAGGATTTATAATGATAAGTTAAGAATATTTTTATTTTCTCTCCTCTTTATTACTAGTAGAATAAACAGTCCTGCAGTCATATAGTCCTATTGTTTATTTAAAAAATTGTCAGGCTGATATAAAGGGTGACATTTATATATTCATAGTTTTATATAATTATATTTATAATTTTAGGTAGTTATCAAATATGTATATATCTTTGTATTAACAGGAATTACAGAGAGGTTTAACTATGGTGGGTGTCACTTTATAAAACAATTCATGCCTTGCTTCATAAATTTTGAGTAAAGGAGATACATGTCTTCCATGACCTTCTCAGTGACTACTTATACCTGTAGATACTGTCCTACAAGAAACTTGTATGTCAGCCATTGCCTGCCACCCTTCATCCCTCATCTTTCAGTCTAATTTAAGCTTTATATTTATGGTTCCCTTTTCCTCTTAAAGGCCATATGTCATTTTCAGAGGTTATGAGCCCAGCAGTGTAAATTCTGTCGCCTGAAATGTAGCGTTATTACTTTGTCCCCCACATTGTCTTGAAAGCCTTAGGGGAAATTTGATCAGTGGAAACATAAATGAACTGGAGCTTCAGCTTTTTTTTAAATGTTCTGACTACAGACTTGTTTTCAGCAGGCACACAGGTGTTTTCCTTGCCCAAGACAAGCTACAGACAGAACTGGAGCCCACCACAGACCACTGCCCAGGCACAATGGGAAGGAAAACCAGCCTGAACGCTGAATTTTCCTGTGTAAATCAGACACTTAATGATTTATTTTTTTTTTTCTCTAAATGTAGGGGTTGAGTTTGAATAGTACTTTAAGCACTAAACTGTCTCCTTAATGTTTGGAGGGGATTAAGTTCAGAGTTCATTGTGTTGTCTGTCATTTTAAAAAGATTAGATAGTTTAGTTTGGCTCCTACTGGCAATGCAAAAGTCTCTGTATTTATTGACTGTCTGGAGTCATTATCAAAGCTTCTAAAACCAATCGACACCTTGTAAACAAAAGTGTCATTATTTCAGTGATCCTGATAAGATTTACATAGTATCCACATTTTTGTTGTGATTGATTGAATTGTTAGAGGTATTCATACTGTAACATTATGTGATAAATGATTACAAATTGAATTAGCAAATTAAGCTTTACACTGGTTTGGAAGATGTGAATGAATGCAACCCATCCCAGTTTTTGTCAGATATAGTTTGTAGTTTTGGGTTTGGATCAGGAAAATTCTGCAAGGTTTCAAATATTCTTCCAGGGAAAACAGTCTTTTCAAAAGGAGAAAATGTTATTTTAAACTTGGGGATTCCAGTGACTACTAGTAAACAGAGAAACAATACCATACAGAGGAGACTATAGCTGTGTAGTAGGAAAGCTGTATATATAACGCTAGACTACTACTATATAATTGTTAAATTTCATGAACTATTTTATTTCTCAAATAACCATACAAAATCAAGTTGTAATAGAGGCCCAGACTTCAAATAATCATTCTCAAGAAATGACTGAAGATTTTTAGTTGGTTTATAAAGCTAAATGAAAAGGCAGTTAACAGAATAGTCAGTTTGTAAATATTACCAACATAAGCAGTCCTATTGATGATGCCCTGGGACTTGCATTTGTAAGTCAGATGTAAACACAACAAGGCAGTGCAGCATATTTCTGAAACAGAATAACACATTGCACTCAATTCTTTAGAAGATGATAGCTTATGAAATCATAAAGAATAACTGACAGATTAAGGAAGTTCACTTTGATTTGAGAATTTCTGCATTATTTTTATAACCATACTGTCATGGCTATGTTCTTTTCACCATGATCATGTAAGGAGGTAACTTAAGGTACTCCAGGAGATGTAAAAACTTTACTTAACTATAGTTGGTTAATATATATATATATATATATTTCTCAATATCCAACTTATGCTGAGAACATCATGTAAGGCTCTGACATAAACTGGTTTTAATGAAAGCCTGTCCCTATTGAACTTCAGCTCACATTATGCAACAAGTCATGTTTTGTGGTGATCCTTCTGATGAACTTTTGTTTGCTGACATTTGATAAATACTTGCTACTGCAGATGTTAATCAAATGGTGTTAATAAATCAAACCAGTTTGTTAAAACTTCATGTGTTGACAGTGCCAAGGTATCCTGTAATCTATGACAAAAGGATCAATAGAAGCACATGAAAACATTACCACTGTGGGACACTATTGATTTTTGTCTTAGAAATACTTACTCAGCTCCTGAAACAAGTCATTAAAATCAATGGAAAGTCTCCCATTGACTTCACTGAGCTTTGGGTCAGGTTTTTAGGCTGACAATTCTTTATTCAGGCACTGGTTTAAGTTTACAGGTGTAGAGCAGAATGGTGTCCTGATCCTTAATGGCAAGTTCCAAGCATGCCCATGATGCAAATAAGAAGTACCACCCCGAGGTATGGTTCCATTTTGTGGTTTCATAGGAAATACAAATTTAGAAGGTCTGCATGATAGGAAAAAATTTGATCCCTCTATTATTACTACTTCAGTTTGTGTGACTTGGTTTTTCAAACTTAAATCATGCCCTTTTTCATCATATTTAAACACAATGCTCCAAGTAATGTCCCTTCCCATTAGAATAATTTCTCGAAGAATTTATAGCCTTCAAGGTAAAGGTCTGTGTAATGGGATTATAACCATAACAACTACACAATAGCATCGTTAAGGGTGCTTCAGTTGCATTTACTTTTCCAGTGCTTGAATTTACTGCTATTTTGTAAAGTCGCTATTCAGAAGAAAAAATACACTTAGTTCATTTTATAGAGCTGACTTTGCTGGAGAGAGATTAGAACTAAAATGATTTGAGATAGAATCAAAGAATTCCATCTTTTTAATTACTCTGTTAAAGGCAGGATCACCTAATACAAATATTTAACTCTGTTGTTGAACACTACTGCTGAAGTCATGAAGAGGAAATTTATAGGGAGCTCTAAAGTCACTTGACAATTCTTTACTCGGGTTATGACTTCTCAGATTGCTGTTTATTGCCAATAGCACTACATTTCAACATAAATAAGATTCATGGGATTAGTGCACTGTCCTGGTAAAGATGTTTAATCTTCACTTTAAATGAGATATGGTAATTGAATCCCTTTCTTGATGCATAAGAAGTGCATTTTAACAAGGTTAGCTATTTTTATACACACTAATGAACCCCTAGCTAAAAAACCTTTTTGGTCAGATGCCAGGCTTGCCTTGTTACCTGCTGTTCTCAGAAAATACAAAGCATGAGGTGAAGAGGGGGAAGAGGAAGAGAAATTACTACTTACTATTCTAATATGAAATAAGACCAATATTACTAAAATTGCTCAGCATCAATGGGATTAAAAATGAGAAAGAAAGAAAAAATCCCTTGGCCACTAAGTAAATAGCTCAAATCCAACCAGTTTAGTGTTTAAAAAAGTCTTTTGAACATTAAGGTTTTTTTTCTAAGAAGTTTGATAAACTCCTTTTTGTTCTGTTTTTGGAGTGGTTTTCACTGGTTTGAAGCACAGCAAACCTTAGCAGGGAGCTAGCAACAGGACTACCTCTCAGATTTAGGATGAGCCCTTTCAAGAAGAGTAAAAGAATGCTTGTGATTCACAATTTGCTTTGTCAGAGCCCAAACAATTCCAAAACTTCCAGAAAAATAAGGGACAGAGGCTCCCCACCTGTAACTTCCTCATTCCTAATGGTTGCAAGATAGCAAGCATTCTGTATCACCTTAAATAGTCGAGTACAACACAGAGCTGCTTACTGTTGGAGTCTTTTAGAGTCCCATGCTATAGGCAATAAACATCTTTGAGATAGTCTTGAGAGTGTTTTCTACTGAGCCTTTCAGTTCTCCTCACTTAGCTACAGGGGTCATTGCAGCACCATTTGCAGGATGAACATACCATACCTGGGCATTCCCAGCACATTTCCATTTAGGTAGGTGTACATTTAGCAGAGGGGAGATACACATGGTGCAGTTTTAACATTTGCTGGTTTCAGCTAGTGAATTATGGAGCCACGGTTTTGAATCTTTGGCTTCCCTCATGTCAGAGTACAGCTGACTTCTATTTCTGAATGGTGATGTGCTTGTAACAATTTATGCAACAATGAAGACATATCAACAGATCCCCTATTTTTCACTACTCATCAAATTATTCTTTCTGCAGATGGAGTTTCATAATTCTTCCTACCCTATATACCACAGTGTATGGAAGCACAGACTCCAAAAATAAGTTTATACATGATTTCAAATGTATTTAAGTACCTGTCATTAAAAATAATGATGATCAACTCTGTACAGGTTAGAATGCAGGGGAGTTAAGCAAACAGGCTAAGGTATGTACATATAGCTGACACTCTTAAGACATGACCAGAACTATTCCACTCTATTCAAGTTCTTTACAGACAACCCAAGACTATATTTTGATTATTCTGATGTCATACTTTAGCACAGTTTTGTAAGGGGACACATCTGGTATCTCATAGCTGGAGGGAAAAAAGAAAGTCCTACACTGAATATAATGAAGTATAGCAAAGGATAAATACATCATTCTCGCTGCTGCACTTGTGTTTATATTCTGCTAAAGGCAAAGTACAGCAGATTTGGTGAAATACTCTTCCTTGTACTTGCTGGTTAATTTAGGAATCAATCAGTCATTGACTCATGTCAAGAATTCAGAGTTGAGTACCATGAGTTGTCTTTCCAATGGCATTTATGTGGTTAACCAATGCCTACACACACACACTCAGCCACCAGTTGTTAGAGTGCTAAGAAGTCACTAGACACTCCCAATCTCTAGAGGCCTAGACAGGCTGTGAAGAAGGGAGTGTTTAGCAGAGTCCTGGCTTTTATAGATTTGGATGCATCCTACTCACAAAATGAAAGTAGAGAAATCTACTCCAACATGAGAAGAACTCTCAAAACCCAAATGAACCTCTCATCACAATCTCCAAATCAGCTTTACAAGAAGAGCTTGAAACAACGATTGGTGTGAATAATGTTTGTATGGTACCCACAGACGCTCTCGTTTAGCCTAAAAGCCATATTTTCGTAAATCAGATTCTATACAACCATATAGACATAGGTATCCTTCTTTCTATTATTTCTTTAAAACATAACTGCCCTATCTAAATCAAATACACAGTTCATCAGACAAGGACTTAAAGATGAGAACTTACTCAGATAAGGACTACTGTCAACCTCTTTAAAACTGTGCAACTAACTTGGAACTCCTTAAAGGTGGTTTATAGTCAATATTGAATCAAATCTTAGAAACCCAACCACTACGTTGTTGATCCTACAGAACTCTTCAGAAAACTGTGCCTACATAACATATCCAATCATACCTCAAAACAGCTTGCATATGTTTTCAGAAGTCTTGTGTCATAACACCACCGTAATCAATAGCCACACCTGCCTTTGGCAAACATTCACCTGAGAACATCTTAGAACATCTTTCCAAGTGCAAGGTCCTACACCTGGGTTGGAGCACTCCCAGGCACAGCTACAGGTTGGGCAGAGAAGAGATTCAGAGCAGCCCTGAGGAGAAGGACTTGGGGGTGTTGGTTG
>JANRGW010047414.1:54680-71778 GCA_024733675.1 Psilopsiagon aymara
CTTGGGTGATATGGTTTAGTGTGAGGTGTCCCTGCCCATGGCAGAGGGGTTGGAATTAGATGATCTTAAGGTCCTTTCCGATCCTAACTATTCTATGATTCTACGATTCTATGAACAATAAATGTGCCAAACACTGAAAGCTGTATCTTCTCACTCCAACTTATTCAGCTTTTGGATTTCTTAGCACTTCTTAAACAGCTAGCAACAATTTAAATTTTCAGGGTTGGCACAAATCATTTTGTATATCAAATTGACTTTAAGTTCAAAGTAATCTTTTATTCATCATTAGAGCATACTACAATGAAGATGCCTTCAAGTTCAATTTCAATCTTTCTATCTAAACTCATATGTGCATAGAGATGTTCTTCCTCATTGTAGATAGTCTTTTCAAAGACCACTTTGAATATAAAAGAAGAGAATACTATGAAAAAAATTAAAATAGAATACTATCTGTATCATGTTACCATATTAACATGGGTATATAGCTATGATTCAAAAGATAGCTTAGTCATCATGTAAGGGCAAAGATAAATGACTATCTTTCAGTGAGTACAGCAGCTACTTTATAAAGAGCTTAGTCATTTGCTTGAGAATAATTTTTAAAGTGTAGGTTCCTGTTAAGCACAATGGAGAGCCAATATGTAAATCATTACTTAGTAATGTTTTAATAAACTTTAATACTTGCCTTTTTTGAACCATCATCTGACAGCTGTTGAGGCAGCTGTGATGATTGTTTTCCTGGGAATGTAATCAATTCTGAGGCTTTCTTTTGCAATGCATTTTGCCGGGTAGATTGCTGCAAGTAGTTCTGTTTGTATGGTTTTCATTTCTAACTAATGGCACATGTGCCAAATCCAGGATTAAGTATTTCAATTTTTGCACTTATTTAGCTCCTTCAGAAATTTGACTCATGAAATCTTGCAACATACTCAACATGTTAAGTCGTGAAAAGGGTAATGTGTTAATAATTTGTTATTCATTCCTACTTTCTATAATGATATGATAAGATACATCATTGGCTCCTAATGTTTTTGGCAGAAGCAGGGCCATGGGTTTTCATGTAATAAAACTTAATGTAGTATCTGAGGATTCCTGTAGCACTGAAGAATCCTTGTCAACATCTGGCTCTGTGCTACACTTATTCTATTTAGTTTTGGAAATAAAGGATCTAGAGAGCAAAAATTCTTCATTAAAACTGGCAAGTAAATTGATTCACAGTTCACCAGCCTAACAAGCATAGTCTTCAGATCATTAACAGATCATTAACTGGAGCCAATGTTGATTAGACCTCTGGCTATCTTTCAGATAAAGTAATTTATATCCCATCTTCCAAATGCACTATCTTCTTGCATATCCGGGAATACAGTTCTGTATGCACAGAAGAGTCAGGGTGGATCATCAGAAACTGAGTATGTGAGTTGCTAAGTTGATCTATAGAGCCAGGATCTCTAAGCTTAAGGTCAAATACTTTCTTCTCTGCTTAAATATGGAGCCAGACATATATACATACACTTCCTATTAAGTCATACTCCTAGATATAAGTGTGAATATGCTTACTGCACAAGAATTGCTAACCTTTAGGTCTTAAAAGAAAATTAAAAAAATATAAACACCTTATTGAAAATACTACTTCTTTGGTAACTCTCAATAACTCCCTGCAAGAGCCTCAGTGAAGATGTCCAGCACATATATTAGAAGTCAGCTGGACAGGAGTGCCACTGCCACAACAGACACACAATGCTGCTTAGAACTGGGATAATATATGTCTCCAGAAACAAACACAACAGCTTGTTCTCTAGCAGGTTAAAACAAGATTAAATTAATGATTTGGGAAGCAAAAATAAATCCCATGCTTATTTAAATGTGACAGCATTTTGCTGTGACTCTGACCACCGCAGCATCAGAGCATCTAACCACAAATGAACTTATTGTGCTCCTCTGAGGGACGAAGATATCAGCTCTTTCACGGAGTCTGAAGTACAGACTGATTTTACTAAATAATTTACCCAACTTTAAACTGCAAATGAGTGGCAAAGCAGAAAATTTAATCCAGATTTCCTAAATCCAAGCCCAGAACATTCAGTACAAGGCGACCCATGCTTTACAAAAAATGTGACTTATTTCTGGTACTTCCAGGTTCTGATGAGACTGGAAGTATTCAGCAAAAGAAGGAAGTGAAGAAGAGTGTGAAGAATGAAACAAATACAAACATAAAAATTTTCTTTGCAACCTCAACTTGGTTTAAGCTGAGAACAAATCTTAGGATTTGTTTTTTTTCCCAAAGCAAATCAATCTCTAAATAGAAATCTATTTCTGGTAATTCGATTTCGTTTTTAAAGCAGGTTAATAACTGTAGCTAAAAATATGAAAGAGAGAATAAAACAATTTAGAAAGTTGGATATTTGAGGTTCAATTTTCACTTACTGTTGAGCATAGTCTTATGAATGCCTTACTGGAAGCAGTACTTCTTCAGGTTGGATCTGCTGCCCAGGATACAAGTTTTCTGACCTTTCTGCAACCTCAATCAAATAATGACAATGGCAGAAAACAAATTGGTTTTCTTGATAGAATTAGTTTTCTTCTGGGTTTCCACTCTCTTAACTGCCTGGCTGCCAGGTCAGACAACCATTGTTCCTGGCACAAGAAAAAGGGCAGAAAACTGACACAAGGAGAGAAGTGAGACTGTGCTTTTCGGCAACAGATAGTGGCCACAGCAAACCTAATCTAACAAGAAACCATGTTAAGTAAGGAAAATTTGGTCACAAATTAAGGTAGCCATTGCTTTTGGACTAAGAGGAAGAAGGGCTTCGCTCCTTTGCTCTTGCTTGATTGTTTTTCGAGACTGGTTTTTCCATTTGCACCGTGACTGTGCAAATGCTGTGGTCTTCTGAGAACCGAAAACTTCTATGGGACAGAGAAAATCATCTCTGACAGAGTGACTGATGCAAAACAGACACAACTGAGGTTGTGGATCTCCTATTAAATTATAAGTTCAGACTTGATCACACATGAAAACCATGATCACATTCTCATGGGTAATCAACTCTTTGGACAACCTTGGGAAAAAAAAATCGAGCAAGATCAACAAGAACAACAACAAAAAGACGGGAAGAATGAAGAATGCATGCCCTACATTTCTAACCAGGTACAAGGTTCCCTCAAAGCAGATTTATCATCTAACAAAACCACAGCCAAAAATTTACACACATGGTATAAAAGCTCATCTGCATACTACACTGTAATTGCTGCAGCTTCCAGAAGGCAACAAATTGCTAAGATAGGTGTTTTTTCAGTTTAGCGCCAGGCTCCCGACAAGATGAAAACAGCTGGTGGTAAATATAATAGCTGGCAGCCTAAACAATAGCAATTAGGAGAACAGCCAAACCTTGTGGTGTCTCTGGAAAATGTGTGAACGGTCTTGCTAGTATAGTGATAAGAAGTTTAAATTAACATGCATTAGCATCCCTGGGAGTCCTAAAGCAGGCCCAAGCCAAGACATCCTTAAGTCAGTGCTTCTTCATCCTGGTTGACATTGGTTGGATTTAAGCAGAACTTTAAAGTTGACACCGTCTTACATGCTCTTCTGAGAATAGACACAAGGCCCCTGAATCAGCACCAAAGAAGGAAAAAAAAAAAAATCAAGCAAACAAAACCAACAACAGAAGGAATTCTATTTAAAAGCATCACCTTCATTACAGAAGTGAATTCAGTTGTTAGATCTTTCATGTCCACTGGAGTCCACAAGTCATACACTGTCAGGAAAGGTGGACCCTCTAGACATCCTCAGTGACATATCAGATATCATCACCTAATTGAACCTTTAAGACTTTATAAATACAAGAAAAACAGAATATTGGCTTAATCAGTATAGACAACAGCAGCATCTATAATTACAAACATCAAGATGAGATCAAGATTATCAAGACAGTAACTGCCAGCCCCTCATTGTCAACCTCCTTCCTCCCTACTCCACTCCAAAAAAGGAGCAGTTGAGTTGTAGAGTGCAGTTTTAGGGTGGCATGAGGTTCCACAAAGTGGAGCTACACAAAACTTCCAGTTTTCCTTGTGCAAATGTGTGCATGTGAAAAGCTACATGACTGATTAGTACCTGTAAACTTGATTCACAGCCGTGATTATCCATATTGACTAACAAAAGCAGGGGCTTTCCTCCCACAGTGAAGATGGAAGTATTCACCATGCAGCAACAGCATGCATTTGGTTCCTGCAAAGTGTTGCTATTTTCAAAGTAAAACTATTTTGGAGCATCAGAACAGTTTTTGAGGTGGGATCGTGACTTTCACTTTTGCTATACAATCAAACTGAAAGAGAACAGGAAGAAAGTTCATCTTCTTCAAAAAAAAAAAAAAAAAAAAAAAGAATCCTTGTTTTTAAGCACTTTCCTGTTTTCCGGCCAGAGGTGAGAGTTCTTTCCCATTAAAGGACTGACAATGCTCAAAATTACAGCACGGAGTACCAAACTTTCCTTAGCTCCACTGAGTGACTGCTAGAGCCCATACCACCCATTCTGTGGAAAAAGTGGTGGGAGGCAGCAATTGAAGGCAGGAAGATACAATAAAGTGCCTCTCAGGGTTTCCTTGGCATAGCAAAGCAAAGTGGAAAACAGTGGAATTAGAAAACTGGATTAGTTCCCAGCTAGCTTCTGGTTTTGACAGATTGGCAGAATTGACAGGAAAGAGTCTGCCAGCGTCTGCCAGAAGCTCAAATCACCCCTAGGGGTTTTGGGCTCTGGGGCCCCTTCCTTCAGGTAGGGTAGCTCTGCTCAGGTCACATTGCTGACTGCCTCCCCCACCAGTTGCCTGACAGGATTTGGAGTAATCTTGTAATGGTGTTCATCAACCCATACAGCAGATAAAATAATGAGAAAAAGGACTGGGGGAAAAAATAAAAACAAAGCCAAAAACTCAACCAGTTTCAGTCCATGTTCTGTTTGTAACTATTTCATTTTCTTCACAGGGAAAAGAGATCTCAAGGTAGAACAGAATTTTACTTTGTCTTTTACTGATGAGTAATTGAAACTTTTTTTTATAGTACTGGCAGATTTTAGTAAATAGAGGACACATTACATCATGGATCGGAGGGTGGATAGCGGCTTAACTTCATATTTTCAGTTTTGCATCTATCACGTGGTTAAAACACGCACCAGAAGCATGTGGGAAGGAGCTGAAATGAACCCAAAGCTGCAGTTTCCCCAGACTGGCAAGCGGGTATCAGACTTGCTATGGCCGGACACTTATCAGCTATCATGAAACCAACTTGTGTTGAGTAAAAGTGCCAATACAGTTAAGTAAGATACTGCAAGGGGCGTGGGAGAGGGTGGTATTAAAAACTAGAGTCAGCGTAGAGGAGCTGTTACTTAGAGCAGAAGTATTGCTACACAGTTTGAATAGGCTTCCTGCGGCTGCCCAGAAAGGCTAACATCTGGCCCTGCAGCCTGCTCTGCTTAAGAGGGAGCTCCTCTATCAAGGGTACAGAGAATAGAAACATAACCACAAAGGTGGGAGAGCAGGTTCATAAACCGTAGCCAACCTCCTACAGTAACTGTTGTTATTTGTTAGTCTCATTAAGCTTATTTGACACACAGCTGTCTAGATAATCATCTACCATTTCAGATTTGCTGGAACAATCACCTGCCAAAACCACATGGATTCAAAAATTTTAATCAAAGACTTGAAATTTAAAAGTATTTTTGCACTGTAAGCAGGCGCCACAGCAGTGTACCCCAAGTGAATCCCAGCTGGGTTTGGTTTTCTGTTTTTATGACTGTACAAGTAATATTTTGGTTTTTGTTGTAGTTTACATTGTAAAAACAGACAAACCGTGTCACTTTTTAAAAAGTGATAAAATTAAAAACAAGAAGTGAAACAGTGCAGATACCTGAAACTACACCAATTCTGCTAGCTTTGCTACACTACCAACAGAAATAGTCCTGTCCTGTTTAGATAGACTTTGTTTTGCTACATGACTGCATATGCAGCGAAGTGATATCAAGTCCTGAGGGTCCACTCCTTTGATGAGTTAAGCACACAAAGGCCCACATTTTGATGCAATCTGATATCATATATTTAAGTCCTAGACAAACTGCAACTGTGAGGAAGTGATAAACAGAACTTCCTGCACAAAGCTGCCTGAGATAACACTTTCCATGGACTGGAAAAAAAGAGACATGATTGCTACAGAACTAAAAGGGAACTGTTCTGCTCTTAATAAATAACCCTTTCTTTTTCACGTGGCTATTGCAAAAGACGAATCACAAGTGGCTAAGATTCGGTACGCTGCTAAGCGGTTCTACTCACACGTTTTTGAAACAATTCTTTGAGGAACTACACTTACTCCTTAGCTCCAGATCTGTGTTCTCCTGAAAGCTCCTGTGCTGCAGCTGGAGCCCTGCAACTTGGAAACCTCCCAGATAATATTTTTACTTGCATTTTAAAGAAAGTTCTAAAGAAAGCTGAACAAGAAAGTGTAGTTAAATGGAAGAATAAGGAGAGATTGTTTAAAGAATAAGGCTAGATTGTCTCCAGCATGGGAAAAATCCTATAGGAAACATTGTTAATTCCTTCACATGGTATTTCCTCTCAGTTTTATATTAACATCACCTCAAACTTGAGAAATTTAATATATTTATAATTACTTTGAATTCACTTTGTTAATGCTTCAGCAGCCAAGTTTTCCTCACACTGGAAACTGGGGGGGAAATGAGCTTCAAATGTGAGTACTTAACATACACCAATTCGATTTTAAAAAATGTTTGAAATATGAAGGTATTTCTTCAAACACAAACTAAGTAGAATACAAAATAAAAATCCATGGAAGTTAAAGATCCAAAGCACATGCACTTTCTAATACAAAATATCAATAATTCATAATAAACAATTCACTGGTTGTTAAGGGGATGGGGGGGAAGTAACACTTGCAAAATAAACTTACTCTTTGTCAAAAGCACAGGCAAATCATTGAAACCTGGAAGAGATTCCACAGGTACTTCCATAACAGCTCACCTACGATGCAGATACCTACTCTAGCATCACATGGTGATGTCCTAGAACCAGCCACAGAGTCAGGTCATCCTTCTGAGACACCAGAAAGACTTTGGACTCAGAACATTACAACCTGTTCAGACATAAAAAAAAGGGTCTTTGTGAACATTTGCCTGTTATGTGCATTTCTTTTTATACTTTGTTTTGTGGGTTTTTTGGTTTTGGGTTTGGTTTTTTTTTAAGAAACTCAGAGTATGTAATGAGTCAGGAGTGAAGCAACTGAGGTATATTAAAAAGCAATCAAATGCTACCTATTGTTGAAGAGTTTTAAAAAGCTGCTACTTGTGTTGCAAGTTTGTAAACTAATAGGGGAAACACAGTGATTGATGAAGTTAATCACACTTCTGTAGTGACATTCACAGAGATTTGCCCTGTACAGTGTTTCTTGACACATAGAGAGACATAATATCAGCGTTTTTCTAGTCCCTTTTGGACCCCACACATTGCTGGTCAGACCCAAACCTTCCCATGAGCTATCTACAATCAGAGCGGTGTTGAAAATCCATTAGCACAACTGCTCTCAACCCAGGTAAACTAAGCTGGAGCTACCAAGAGTTCTCAGTCTTGTGAAATATCTGTTTATTAAAAACAAAACCAAAATACCTTTTCAACAGCCTTTTTAATAGGATCATTTCAGAAGGCTGAGTTAAAGCACAGCCTCAACAATAATCTGTCTGCCCAGCAGGAAGTAGAATCAAATTTGACTCTGAAAAAGTTGTAAATTGAAACACAGCCCAGTGATTGCTGATGACTATGCAGTCAGAGTATCAAGCTGCGGAAAATACCAGGCAAAATAACTGTGGTCTTTCACCCACACAATATATTCACCATAGCAGGAGCTAACAATGACTATTTATGTGATAGCTTCTTAGCCATATACTTGGCAAAGAACCAAATGCTATGGATGACTATAGGCTTCTTACGATTTAAGAGACAGTAACTACCATGGTGGCTGCAACAGGTAAAAAGTTTTTAAATAAATGATAAAATACACAAATGCTTGTCAGTTCTGCCCTATTTCCATTGTTTGCACAATAAATTGAAAATACAGAAACTTGTTTATTTGTAATCAAATTCAAAATTGATTGCTTTCCCTTTAATCTCATACATTTGCTAATTTTATTCTGAGCCTCTGTACATTCCCTACCGCAGAGGCATTCCCATTGCAGATGAATTAATATAATCAGTCCACTAGCAATTTCTGTTTTTCTAGGTGCAAATGTTATTGAATAACACTTAATGAAATTAATTTTCTTCATGAACTCAAGGGCATACTCAAGGGCCATAATTTGGGAGTTATGGTACAAATTGTTGAACAAACATTTTTATCTTAGCCAAAACAAGTTTCGTTTTCATTATACTAAGCTATCTTGAAAGCAATATTTAGTATAACACTTAAATGACTAGTTTATCATTACTAAGATAGCCCTGTGATAGGTGCCTTAGAAAAAATTGAAAATAGGTAGTAGACCAAACTATAAGTAGCAAACACTCTCAATCTCCTCTTCTTTTAGTGTGAGTACAACTGAAAGTCTTCACAGCAGCACTAATCTCGTAATGGACTTGAGTTCTTTATCTTGGCTATGAATGAATTATTGACTTTTCAGTTGCAAAAACAAGTCTGTCAAGTAGACACTTGTGACTACAGAAAGTGCTCATCTGATGTGAATCAATGAACAGAGGAGTCCTGTGCATCAGCAAGTGAGCCTTAAAACAAATGAAATGTCACTTAAGTATTGTAAAAATAACAAACAAATGAAAAAAAAGTTTGATATTTAGGGTTGCAAATGGGACACTGTGCCAACTTTGCTCTGTACAACAAGTCTCAAGAAGCTCTCCTGGGAATGTTTATATTGTGTTTCTATCCAGGCCTCATATTTGCTTTGAATTGTGACAACAGTTTGACCGTTTTCAAGTTAAAAGCTTCCTGCCTTTGTCACAAAAGGAGCTTTTCATCGATATCTATAGACAACAGTCAAAACAGGAATTGAGGAATACTGCTGTAAACTTTATAAGCACCTGGAAGTGCTTGTGCCCCAATACCACTCCTATGTCCCCCCTCAGTCCATGTCTTCAGCAAGTGCCAGTACACTAAACCTAAATGAGAGCAAAAGAGAGACAGAGAGCAGTCGGGCTCAAAAATCTTGCTACTGCTGCTCATCGGGGAAGAGGAAAGAGATGAGCAGAAGGCACTGAATGAGTCTAAAAGTGGAAGGACTGAGAGTATAGATATGTCTTAAAAATGCCTGGCTTGTGCACAGGCCATTTTGGTCAGAATTTATACTTAGTGAAAGTTCTTCCTTCAGATGTAATCTGATGGAGTATTTCAGAATGGACTGCAAGATCTCTCCCACTAATCTTAATTGCACATTTTGGAGCCACTGAGAATGTGGGAGAGATGCTGATAATATAAAGCTAGTTATGCCATCAGTTACCAAAGAGATGTATGCATTTAAAACTTCTTGGAAAAATATTTTCTCTTTTCTGTTCTAGTATGATAGAATAAGAATTTCAACAAGCATGCTCAGATCCTATTCTACTGTGAAAACTAACCAGCACAGAACCTTTTTAAGAGGCTTTTGTGTACTTAGACACACACACATACATTTGTGTGTTTATGTATATATATTTACACTCATAGGAAAATCTTGGATATGAAAACTGGTTTACATTCTTACGTACCAGTTTGCATTTTGGTTTTTTTATGTAACACCACAGAGCAGCTTACTGTTTCCACCACTCCCCAGTCAAATAAAATCTTCACTTCCCAGTATCTTGGAACATATTAACCTCCACCTGTGGGAAATTCAATTCAACTTTAAAGATAAGACTATGCACAAAACTGAAATAATAAGAGTTGATAAGGCAGAAGTCACGGCATCTTCCCTGGAAGAATTAGTTACCTCAAAACGTCAATGCAATGAAGAGAAATTGGAAAGTATGATTTGCTTTTAGATTGTTTTAGTTGAGTAACACATAGACTGAACTTCCTTTTTTCTGACTGCAGTCAAATAGTGATTATGCAAAGTGTACAATTCTAAACAGCTAATTAAACAGCAACCCCAAAACTTCATGGCTGAATAAGCTGCTTTAAAAAAAGCCAGAAAACCTGTCTCTTCTGTACAAGTTAATATGAAACAAGAAATCATAAGCCTCTAGTGATTCAACTCTCCACATATTTTTACCTGTGCAAACTACTCTAGTGATTCAACTCTCCTCATATTTTTACCTGTGCAAAATATCAACCATCTACTGAATTCAGTGTATTTTTCCATCAAAGCACTCTCTGTCTGAAGCTCCCAGGGGAGACGCTATTTCCTAATCAAGAAAGTAAAAGAATAATGCAAACAACTGCGATACAAACTGGCTCTCCATTATTTTCATTCAGGACTAAAACCGAACCTAATTATATCACACCAAAGAAACAAGAGCATCTTACACTTTTCCAAAAGTCATTTTATGATGACCTTTCAGTTTGGCGTACTCTATTCACATGAGATAAGTACAGAAAAGGGAACAAAATGTTATTAATTGAAGTTTGAGTCAGATTTTCAGGAGACACAACAGGATCTCCTGATAACTACAAAATAAAAGACAATTTTTTTATGTTTTCCTCGAGGTAAGTGAGACATCTGGAACTATGTAATTCCTGTGGTGTTGGAGAACTACTTGGCACAGTGGAAAAGCATACTCCAAAACTGATGAATTTGTCTACACTTCCTAAGCAGTTACTTTCATAATGTTATTACAGACTTACTCCTCTAAAGCCAGAAGGAGCAACAGGGTTTGTTTTTAATGCCTACTTGAAAAGTTCTGGGATTCTGTGGACATTGATCATTCGAGTGTAATTTCTTTACAGTTCAGTGAAAAGCTACCAACTGTTGCTGTAAGAGACATCTTCTAGTACTTTTTACTTCTTTTTTTAAAACCTAAAGAGAACCTGAAGTAAATCAATTCTTGGCCGAGCACCACGTTAGTCCTGTCACAGGAGGTTAGCCCCTCAAGAATGTAATTGAATGCCTTCAGCAGTTCCTTATGCACACTAATGGGCACACTTAATTATGAAAAAACCATCCGTGGCTACCCAGGAACTGTTTGAGCAGGAACTGCATCTGCAGTGGTGTAGAATCCAACATGGAACAGTTTCTCTCCAGCTCCCTTTATAGTAGGTAGTTGTATTTGGAACTGTACGCTAAACGAAAACCAAAACCTAATATGCATCACATAAACAGGCACCTAAAGGATACACAACTCATTTGGAACAAAAATTTCATTAGCACTCACTTTATGAAAGAATATTCATTAACATCTTATTTGGATTGGGACACTTATTAAATACATCATATCAATTTCATTTTCAGAAATCTCTTTGCATTTGCATTTTTTCTCTACATTCACATATGTTTTATAGTGTATTAATTTATGATGCAGATTGCCCATTGCTGTTGGGATATATACTTTAAAAAAAATCTAAAAGCATAAGATACTTCAGTAATAAAGACTATATAATTCTTTTCCCATCTTTTGTGACAGAAATATCACTTGATTTAATGAGCACTATTACTAGATTTTCATTCTAGAAGACAGGAATGCTGATTCAAGTACTCAGCTTATATTACCCTGTTATCTGGGAGTGTGTTCTACCACAGCAGAGAAAAGTATGTGAGACATTCTTGATACTCTGTTTAACTTACTTTACCATGTCTCCGAGGTGTTAAGTGAAGTCTGTCACTATCCAGAAAAGTTCCTTAACTCTGTGGCTTTCACAGACTTATGTATCCCATTTATCCTCCATTTCACCTGGGGATTACAGAAGACCTCAGCTGAGTTGTAGCTTTTAATGAGCTTACACAGAGCACACAGCTGTGATATCAAGCTTACTCCTCCCCTGGAAGGATACAGCTCAGGCGAGAGTACAAAGACGATTGTGTCAGAGCATAAGCTAGACATGTTTCCCTTCCATTAATTCTAGCCAGAGAGCCAGGAAAAGAATGACTATATGATTTCTGTAAATTACTGTTTCCAGAAAATATTGTGTCACTGAATTTCAGCTAACCCATAACATTGAAATATCATCCGTAATAAAAGGTTAAAAGGCACAGTTACCTGAAACTTTGTGAGGTTATGTGCCTCAAAAAGCTCGCTGAGCTTACCTGGAGAAGCTTACTAAAACATGTGTTTCCCAGTAAATTTAAGGTAACCTAAACGTATGCTGTGACTGAAAAAGGCAGCCCTGAGCCTACTTAGATGCATGTTCTTACTGCGCCTCTTCTCTGGGCATGAGCAGTCATAAAACTCTGTGGCCAGTCAGGTCAGAGAGCTTCTGCTGAAAACCTGAAAAAATAGAAATAAAGTGGCAGGTTTTGACAGTGTTTCACAGAGTTTCACAGTCTCACAGTGCGAGATTTCACAAAGTGTAAGGGAATGGTGACTGGGGAGAGAAGGGCCAGAAACCCCTTTTTAGTTGCAACTTCTTAAAGCGATGGTGGAACCACCAGGACAGGACTGTGAGCTACCACGGGGCTAGCAGGGGGGGGTTACAATGACTTAAAACTGAGTTGTTTTGAAAAGGTATGTCAGCCATACGCTTCTATGCTGCCTTCTGCTGAGGATGGTAAAGAGCTCAGCATGGCTCATAAACAGCTCCTTGGTAGGTATCATCACTCCTGTTTTACAGGAATCAGGATGTGGACAGAGCTTGGATCATTTACCTGCAGCAAAAAGCAAGGTAGTGGAAGACAGTGGAAGAGAAAACCACTGATCTTTGATTCCCACCACTACATTAATTAGTAAATCAATTGTGACCAACATGCAGAACATTAAGAAATGCCCCCTGAGCATTTGCTAGCAAGTTAGGCAAATGAGCAGCTGTGTAGCCACACCACTACTTGCTCTGCTGCACAGGCAGTGAACAGCAGAGCACACAAGACCAGCATCTATGAGGCTCTGCTCTCTATCAGAGAAGGTGACATGTAAGTCTGACGAGAGCAAATAAGGGTATTCAACCCAGGAAATACAAGGTAGGATTTAGTTGTGGATAGAAAAGTTTCAGCTTTCATCAGCAGGTTCTTGAGGGTACAAGGTGTTGGCTGGTCTTGACTTTGTCCTGTCCTTGGTGGGGAGTATCTGCTATCTGCACCCTGCACACGATCTTCCTGATCATGAGATATAGGAGGGAACCACTATTTTGCCATCCCTAACAAGTCAACAAGAGTGTGCATAGCCCTATGTGCCGGTTGTTAAGTTATACCACTCACAGCTAGGAAAACAAAGAAACCTAACCCCAGCTATAATGCTATTGAAGGAAGAGTTTTTTTTTTTTTTGTATTCCATTTAAAAAAACACATTACAAAAGGGTAGAAAAATCTTTGTCATCACTTCAGAACCTGTATGAATCCATGCAAAAATATATATGTCAGACTCTGGTGTTCCTTTGAGCCTTATGGAAAAAGTGATGCTTTACTTCACTGCATAAAGTAGCAAAAACCAGATTAACACCCAATTTAGGAGAGCTTCTGACTTTGCATTTCTGACTTTCTTTTACACTGCTTTGTATTGACATGAACAATGGCACACACTGTGAAGTAATGGATATTCAGATCTCACCTGTTCGAAAGGCAGTTGCTACTTGGCTGTGAAGTATTTTTATCTTGTGGTTTTATGGCCTTCACTACAACAAGTGAACAAGATGCCCCTGCCCTTGAAACCATGAAGACTGAAGGGTTAACATGGGCCTTTGAAGTAGCATCAGATGATAAACACAAAACAATAGGATTCAACAAGTAAGTTTTGGTGTGCACTGACTCATTTTCAGCTAATTTTCTTAAGTATTAATAATAGTGCTTACAGTTGATTTTTCCTTTTTTGAAAAGTTATCTTCACGTAGAAGGCAATAAATCCTGTTTTCATCTCTCAAAAAATTCCATCTGGTGATCTTGTTATAGAAAAAACCCATATGCTTAATTCTAATAAAGGTCCAAATTCTCTCCAGCAAGATCCAGCTAAGCCAGGTTTCACTCTGCTAGACTTTGGACCCTTCATTTTTGAAAAATACCATGTACAAGAAAGACTTGGGCGGAACTGAGGCATCTATATCTAAAAGTGTGTAATCCAGCGCCTTCCCCTAGCACTGGGCGCAGATTTAATTTTCCTGGCATATGAGTGGGCAGGCCTTCCTCAATGTGACCACCTCAACATATCTCAGATATCTGGTCTCAGCAGTTGGCTAGTTGATGCTATACAAGGGCATACTTTCTGTTTTTACCTCCACAGACTCGTTTGTAACCACTAACAGAGGAGGTGTTTTATTGAGCCAGGAAACTAAGAGACCCAAGAGAATGAGGTATTTTGGCTGTGAGGACAATGTAGCAGAACAGTAATGACAGCAGCCGCAGAGGACAGGAACACTGCTGCATGACAGACCGACCTGCAGGCTCTGCTGAAGCCGTTTCAGCTCATTCAGAGGGGCTTGTGGTGAACACACGTCTCTGTGGTTGTTCTTGTTCTGCCTCAGCAGAAGCCCTGGACTGGGAGTAGTGACAAGGGTGGGACGGAAGTTTTTTTGAAGAAGGGTAACGTGTGGCCTGGGCAGACATCTGTTCAGTTCTTCACTGCTTCCCAGACTCCAGGGGAATACCAGTCTGGAGATCATAATCAAGGAAGCATCTGGATGTCTGATTTTAATGCTAGACAGCCTTCCCCAACCAGCTGCCATGCCAAGTGCTTCCTCTCCATTCCTATACCAGGACATGCATGAAACTGACCCATGACATTTTGACAAAATAAGGCCATAAAAGGGAGCTAAGCAATGTAAAAATCGTCCACCGGGCATAGATTTACATTGGAAGTGATGTGTGTTCAGAAGGCTTTTCCCAGACAAGAACAGGAGCTGGAAATCTAGGCTCCAACATCTCATCAGTGCCATAGGGATTAGTAGCTGCTCCCATTCTTTAATTTTCCTACTGCATATGCTGCAGGCACAGCACTAGCTAACTCTGCAAGAGAAGTAACAATAATAAAATAATAATTAAAAAAAAATAAAGTATTAATCGTGGAACCTTGTGATATAAAAAGTGTGAAAGTATGAATTTCCTATGTGATTTTATCCTCTGAAATTTCTGCAGTTGGTTGAACTGGAATTTTTACAGATATTTGCTACAGCTTGGTTTCAGATGCACTAGCACTAATTCTGCATAAACAATGGAGGAGCTCTGTGCTTCCCCAACCATGACCAAGAGCAGAACATAGCTCACTGAAGAACATCCTCAGGCCAGACTTGGGGAATGCTTAGAAGATCCAACACAACCAAACTCTTTTGGGCAGGAGTGCCTCCTTCTTACCATAAACGGTGTCTTAAAGGCAACTTCCTTAAATCTTTTCTGGAAAGCAATTTATGTCACAGTCACCGACATTTCCCCCAACATTTTCATCTTTGTTTTTTCAAACTTTGGTAGTGTGGGAAGGAAATCAGACAACTTGTGGATATTGCTGTTACCTTTCAATTCTACTGATAATACTTGTGGAAACATACACATAAGAATAACTTCCTGAATGAAACAATATTTAGCGCATATAGAAGCTTTTGTTCTTGTTGCCTAGAGGATATATAGTTTTACGCAATTGTAGTGACTTTTAAATAACCATGAAGAGTGCCACTAGGATGTGTGAAGGCTCTCTTTGAAAAATGAAAGGCAGCCAAATCGGGTGGATTTTCCCAGACAGACAGGACAAACAGATACATGCTAGGTCCATTTTTCTTAAGCCAGTTGTGTCATAACAGGAAGTGTTTGCAATTCCGAATTAAATGTTGAATTATTTTAAAAAAAAAAAATTATGATGATGAGTGGACAGAACTTTCACCTTTTTATTGCATAACCTTGACCAGCTTTTTCAAAAGAAGCCAGTGTGTCATCAGCTGAAGCACAGTCACAGGACTGAAGACACAAGGGTTTTGATTTTCCTGCTCCTAAAATTACAGAGGATCTACATGACTTTGTTTGGCTCAAGCATAAAAAGAAGATAAACTGCTGAGGAATATATCTGGCACAGAAAGATGATAAAAAATGCAAATTAAGTTTCCTCAAGTGATTAGACTTCAGACTTTTGTAAGACACTAATAACTTCGGAACATAAAAATGCCCATATTGGTCAGCCTAAAAGTCCATGTAAAGCAAGTATCCTTCACTTACCTACTGTGCTGGATAATTAATGAAGAGAACAAGAACAAAATAATAAATAAAAAAACAAACAAGCTGAAACAGCCTCTTACCACTGTATACGCTTACCTCTTTATTCCACCAGAAATACTAAAGGACAGAAAAGATCTAACCACTGTTCCTCTCAGGTCTCCAGAAGGAAGACAAGGGAGTCAACTGAGCCAGAGGAAGTAAACTAGGAACAAAAATACAACAGGTGTTTCTTATTTTTGTTCATGGTAGGCGAGTAGTACGCTTCCTGAGGCAGAATTCAGATTATGATTTCTAAGAAATCATGAGGTTTGTAACTTAATTAAGCTTAGCTTTTCCTTTCTCTGTGCTGGAATATGGAGCAATTATTAGATTTTCAGAATTCACCTGCACTGTACATTTAGCAATTTTACTTTCTAGGGTACATGGTTATGACATTGCATTTATTAATGCAAAGTGCTATCATTGTACCTCTCTAATTTTAAAACAATACAAGGTTTTCAGTTCTGGTGCTACATATCCCATGGGTTTTTCCTCTTCCATGCCAGTGTGTATCATGGTTATGCAACACTTCTGAACAAGACTGAGCCTGACATTGAATGGAAAAAAACCCACATTTTCATTGCTTTGCCAGAATGTTAGTATATATATGTAGTATTTGTCGTGGTTTAAGCTGTAAAACATGCAATTTACTCATTCACTTCCCCCTCCTTCTTCCTCCCCAGTCCAAGCAGGGGTGGGGAATGGGGAGAAGAATCCAAAGAATGTAACTCCAATGGGTTGAGATAAGAACAGTCCAGTAACTAAGGTATAACACAAACCACTGCTGCTACCATCAATAATAATAATGACAAG
>JANRGW010047415.1:0-17265 GCA_024733675.1 Psilopsiagon aymara
CATGTCCTTTTTATGTTGAGGACACCAGAACTGCACACAATACTCCAAGTGAGGTCTCACGAGAGCAGAGTAAAGGGTCAGGATCCCCTCCCTCAACCTGCTGGTCATGCTCCTCTTGATGCAGCCTAGGATACAGCTAGCTTTCGGGGCTGCAAATGCACACTGCCGGCTCATGTTCATTTTCTCATCGACCAACACCTCCAAGTCCTTCTCCACAGGGCTGCTCCGAATCTTTTCTCCTCCCAACCTGTAGCTGCGCATGGGACTGCTCTGACCCAGGTGCAGGACCTTGCACTTGGCATGGTTAAATTTCATAAGATTGGCATCAGCCCACCTTCACAGGCGTGTCAAGGTCCCTCTGGATGGCATTCCTTCCCTCCAGCATATCAACATGACAAAAAGGGGAACAGAGAACAAATAAAATCCCAATTCAAAAGCACTTTGTAACAAAAACCTTCAAGCTAACTAACTTCAAATATCTTTGAACTTACCTAACATATTTAAAGCTATTTTCATGCCATCGAATAATTGAAAACGTGAGTACCAGATGTTCTCCAGAGTAGAACACAAATGAGCACAAACAGCAATCACCCAGAATCTGTAGGAAAAAAAAAAAAAAACAAAAACACCCAAACAACAAAAAAACCCTAATACAACCAAAAATCAGAACAAAACCAAAAACCTGGTAACACACAATTTTGTCTGTAATTGTTTACATATTTAGATAATTTTCTATAACAATACAGATTATATTTCTGAATTACATTGTTATTTAAAAGTTTTCAAGAATATTACTAGGCCAGATAAACTTCTGTCTGATGCAGTACAGATGTTCTTACATTTTCATTATATCTAATATAAACTGAACTACTAAGTCTACATAAAACACCAAAGAGGTAAGAGGCAGGCATTGCTCTCAAATTCAGAGTAGCTTCTGTGGCTCTAATTTAAGTAACAGATTGAGTGATCACTTTAGGGCTTTCGTTTTTTTACCTCATTTTGTATGAAAGCAGCATGCACTCCAATTTCTTTTTCTTCAGTAGAAGGCAACATGACTGATTCATCAGGCAAAACCTGTGTCCAATGCCCAGGAGAATTTTTACAAGAGGATGTATTTTCATGCTCTGTGCTTTCCCATAAAAAAATACATGCTGTAGGAGTAGTTAATAGTGCTTTTCTGCCATCTCCGGATACATACAAGTACAATCTCATTAAACACTCTGAGGGGAAAAAAAGCAACACCACCACAACAAATAGAACGATGTGTCAGAATAGCTTCTGCTCCTCTGTTAGATTTACATTTAAAATGAATCATAAAGGAAATTTCTTCTCTATCACACAAAATCCAAGCTGCTGCCCTTAAGTGTCTTTCATTTTCAGCTTCATCATCGACAAGAGACCTTGGGCAGCAGGGATGTCAGACAGGACACCCATTTTTATGCATTTTATTAATTATCTTCCCCACAAGACTCAACCAGCAGAGTTGTTTCCCAAGATCATCTTTCTTGAAATCCATCTTTCACGAAAATGCTTAAGTGCTCTACTATCTATTACTTTCGGTACCTAAACGCACTATTGAACATCCCAGAAATGATGTAATTGCCTCTACAGTACTTCACTTTACAATCTGGTATGAATGAGATTATTTCATACTTAAGTTTGCAAATATGTGCCTTGACATTATTCTCTTCAGTTAGCATTTGCCAGAAAAATCTACCTACAGAATACATTAAAAATTATGCATACAGGGTTTACATCTGACGTATGCCTGCTCTGTTCAAAGCCTCATAAGGAATGCTTTTATACAGTTAAAAACTAACTACTAAAAAATAAAATTCTCACTGGTTTTAAAAATAAATTACTACTTATAGAAGACAACTAAACACAGAAAACTGTACCATTCAATTAATATTTAGGACACTTTTCAAAGCTTAGCCAGCACACAAATTATACAAATGCAAACCAATGGGAAAATATAGCTTTTACTTGTACATGAACACTTAACAATAAGAAAAACACTGTTGTTCTACTCCAATTGTCAGAAGGCCGTTTGGAAAAAAAAACTACCTTGTGCTGATGCAACTACTTTCCTAGACTCTTCAATCGCTGGCACAATTTTCAAGCAGTCCTGATCTTTATTCCAAAGAAAGAGATCTCCTGTTGTAAGTATTCCTGCCAACCAAGCACCTGTGTTCATCAGAAAAAAGATGTTTTCAAGGATATTATTGCAAAGTGCTTAGAATTACTTACCTTCCATCTTAGTCACACTTCCAAAGCTAACATTTATCTGTCAGTTCTAAAGCTGACAGTTATCTGTCAGTCAAATGACTGATCCTTTAGATATTCTACCTTTTCAAGCTCTTAAAACTACAAATAAAATGAGTTTTTAAAAGTAAGGTAATGTACTTAACCATTTCCTGATGTTGTTAAAACAACTGCATTTTTCAGCAATGACTGCAGGTGAGGGATTTTCTTCTTTGTCTTCCCTGATACCAGGTTAATTTCATTTATACTTTTATCATCTAGAAGAAAAACAGCTTCTTTTTCCTGTTGAAAGAAAAGAAAAAAAAGAGCATTTCAGTTTCAAAAATATTATTTTCTACCTAAGCCGGGAAAACAATGCAATGCAGCAATAAGAAACATCAGTGAAAAATAATCAAAAAAAGAAGAAGAAAAAAACACGTTACAGCGGCAACTACCATATCAATTTCATTCTATGGTATATTTGCTTTACAGTACATCACACCTAGCATCATTCTGCACTGGTAGGATAGTTCACAGGTTTCAAACTAACTGTTTTTGCAATCATTCAAAGAATCTCAACTGAACCACCTGCCAAGAAGTGACAACACAACAACAAAATACATACTAGTCATCTTCTGTTGTAGCGCTTAATTTAGGGAGATTTCTGCCAGTGATTTCAACAGACAGAATTGATCTTAAGTGGTTAGCTACTTAAATCATACCACAGAAGAAAAAAAAAAAACTATCAAAAAGGCTTAAGAAAGCACATCCCTCAACAAGTGCAAGTTGGCACGAGAAAAAACTTCTCCTCACACTTTCCAATAATGTACTGTAAAAACAGTTATGAAAAACTAGAAGCATCAAAACAACAATATTATATAAGGAAGAGCCTTTTGGAAAACCAAACCAAAGGACTCTCAATTGTTTATCTGAGAAATTTTTAATCTCCTGCCTCCAGTCAGCAAGACAGAAGAATAAGCCTTTTATTTCAATAACTCTTACATTCAAACACTTCCTGAGGTTTACTTTTTGTGTTTTGTTTTTTTTCATGCACACTCACCCCCACTACCCAGAAGTGCGAACTGTTACATAATTAAAAACCTACTTTTTGCATATCTGTATTGAAAGAAAAAAGTTAATTACATTTACCTGTCCAATCCATGAGATGCGAGGCCATGGCTTTCTTTGCTTTATAGATGTAGAGATGAGAACATCTAGCTTAAACTCCATTCTTATTTAACTTCTAGCTTGCCATTATAAAGAAAAGCAAATAATGGCATTTTTACGCATCTATAGAGAATTTGAAGAAACAAATTAAAAAAAAATACAAGAATATTTTATTATTTGAGGGATGGGAGTACAGGGTGAGAATCTAGACACAAACTCTTCAACTGCACCAGCTTCCTGCTAAACACAAACATAACTGGTACTTACCTGTATTTCCAAACTAAACTGCCTACTGTCGTGGAGGCGGCTCACCGGCTATTTGCAGATCAGATTACATTGCCCCAGAAGGGAGAGAAAGTCGCAGCAAGACCAAGGGCTTTGCTGAAAGCTCTAACGCGAACGCAGAAAGCGAGGAGGACACATAAAGCCTCCTAACTGCGAGAGATCACTGCCGGAGCACGACGCTGGCAGCGCTCCTCGGGGGCCGGAGCAGAGCGCCCGCCCATCGCCACCTCGGGGCCGCCGCAGGAAGCGGGACAACAGCGCGCCGGACACCTCCGAGTAAAGGGGAAAGCAGCAGCGCCCAGGGAGCTGCCCCACCTCCGGCAGAGCCACTTGGGGGTAGGGTGGCGCAGCCCGCGGAGCGCGGACTGCCTGAGGAGCGAAGTGGGGGGCAGACTGCACAATAAACGCACTGCCACTTCTGCCCGAGGAGGAGCGGAGGCGGACCCTCAGGCTGACTGCTCCTCGGCCCGCGCACGGCCCTCTCCCCCAGCGCCACCCGGGCCGCACTCACCGGACCAGACTCCAGCGACCGCCAACACACGCGAGCTGCGCGCGGGAGGCGGAGAATGGGCGGAGCAGTTCGCAGTGCGCAGGCGCGGCGTGTCCCCGCGGGGCAGCCTCACTCAGCGGAGGCGCTGCTGCCGCAGGCCCCTTGGCTTCCGGAGCTGCCGGCAGGGCGGGAGGTGGAGCGGTGAGCGACAGAGGCACGGCTCTGAGGGATCGGCGCTGTCAGATGCAGGAGTTCAGTGGTGTACGAGAAGGTGCGGTGAGCAGGTGATCGCTGCGTTTCATTCCCTTGCAGAATGCTTTTGATTCCCTTAAAGTAGTGATAGACTGTGATTCGTGTTAAAAAGGAAATAGAGAACTGATAGTTTGTTACAAAATACGGAGGGGAATATCATGAAACGAGAAACAGTTAATATGGGGCGGAAAGTAACTGTGCGAGAGACTGAGTTATTGTATCCACGTAGTTAAAGCAATATTAATAAAAGGTCGCCATCCATAACTTATTTGGGTATAAGAAAAGCAAGTGTTTGGAAAACATGGGGTTAAAATACTTTTAGGCTAACTTAGAGAACAGTGTGTTGTAAGCCTGTTATGTGCTAGTAAGATTTAGGGGCCCTTATCAGTCAGCTTGAAAACAGTGACTCCTGTAAATCTGCTAGCTTCGGATACTCCTCATCTGCCCGTCTGGTGTTGCTTATTGCTTGTACGAAGGCCACACTGCTCTAAATCTTTGCCAGCTATCAGAAACTTGCAGATACGGCTGGTTTCAAGTAATTGTGATGACTGGGGCATTCAACCGTGCTAAGGGTGAAAAGTGCATCCTGAGGAAGACTTCATCTTGAAGACCCCTGCCCACGACGGTCGGAGGGCAGTGGGCAAGCGCCAAAAGGGAGGAGACTTATGATAATGAGTACCTAAACTAATTGTAATATCCCCACTTCTCTCTCGGGAACCTACTGAATATGCACGGTTGTGTGTAATAAGTATCTGCTTCCTTAACCCCTCGGTGTGCGACTTAGGCGATGTGCAACTTAGGCGATGACTCCCCGCGCACCCAGCGCTGCTTGCATATCTCCTATCAACGAGCACGAGAAAGAAATTGGCTGCTAATGCCGGTGCTAGCGATAGGTTTTTGTAACGGTAGCTAGGCATGCAAACTGGTGCTTGTTCCTGAAACCACTTTGCATCAGGCCTCTTTCCTTCCCTCCCTTAACCAGTCTTGATCGAGAATGAGTAACACTGGGATAAAGGAATTAAAAAAAAAAAAAAAAAACACAAAAGCAATTATCCAATCGTTGATAACCATTTTAGTGAGATATTCATGTTGTCACTTATTTCCTTGTACTCATCACAAGTTTCACCTACTGCATTAATTCACCCATCCCTCTCCTCTGATCTCAGGCTTCTGTATTGCTCCAAACTTAAATTGGGAAACTGAACCCACCCTTTCTCCACCTGAGAGCAAAGCAAGTGGTGTGAAAACATAAGGCAATGTCTACACTGAAATTACCTGAAATCAAATGAAAAATACCAAAGATAACTCATGATACTTTTTGAAATGCTCTTACTTTGAAAACCTTGTAATATTGCCAAAGGCATTCTTATTCTATTAACTGTGAAAAAAAGAGCTGAAACTCGTATCTGTGTCTTGCACCTGTTCCCAACTCTTTAGTCATTTCTCCAGATATAAAAGTAGAAATTGGATTACAGAATATGGCTCAACACAACATCTGCACCACTTACATGCAAACATTAAAATTTAGAAATAAAAAATACATCAGGCAAGATCTGAGACATCACTTGTATGGGGTATGAACTGAACTGTAAGAACAAGACCTGGGTATATGCACATGGCATCCATGGTGTGAAACACAGCTAACAGCAGAAAATAACTTGTATTATCTAAAATTAATGTACTTTTATATGGAAAGATGCAAGTCTTTTTCCCAAGACATACAGCAATTCCTCCATTCAAATACTTTGTGAGAGAATTTCAACACTGACAAAAGAGAAAAGCCAATATTAAGATTGCAGCTCTATTTTCATCTAACAAGGTAAAAAAGAAATTTAATTTACATATTCATTCACTAGGTGCATTCCCTGGCTGAAAACTATCATAATGTACCTGACAGTTTGGAGAGAATAAATTTAATACTGTACTATAAACAAAACTTCAGAGCATAGTAATCACATCTGGTAGTAAAGGTTTTAAGTGGTTAACTGGCATGTAAATGTCAATCTGTATGGTTTTTTTTCCCCCTTTTTTAACACCTCTGATGTGTATATCAACTACTAATTCTCCTGGGAAAAAAAGCCAAGAATACATTAATCTACTCTATAGGTATATTTGCTTCTGTGAAGAAGATACTTGAGAAAGACTTAAGACTAGCATGAACTGGTAATTTCTTGAGCATGTTATAGAGTTTATGTTGTTGAATATGTACAAAATACACAGCAGTAAACCAGACAAAACAGATTTCCTTGTAGGACAAGATTTTAAAATCTTATGAAGCATGTATAGGTTTTGCTCCTTTTAAGGAATATACACAATATGGTGCTTGTGTGCATGAAATGGAAGTAGACAGAAATCACATTTTGAGTACTTTATTTCAAAAGATACAACATATTCATTAAAATGGAATAGAGGAAGTAAGTCGATGGGCTTTCAATACTGTTATTTAATTTGCAATACAAATTAGATTGCTAGTGTCTGCAATTTTATCCCCAAAATTCTACCTGCAGAGGCAGTCTCTGTTTCAACTAAGATTTTTGAAATGGTGATCCTTTGTTATTGGAAGACCTGGAAATACAATCATGCGGAGTTATGACTGCATCACTACTCCCTGGTATGGCCACGTTTACAGCCTGACTCATCTACATGGGCTTTCACCCTCATCTTGCTTTCGGCAGTTGTCACCATTTTGATACTTGTAAAAACAGTGATCAATTAGATTTTGCATCCTACTTTTCTCCATTACTTCAAGTAAAAAAGAATATTTTCCAAAGTTTTTAATCCTCAAGGGAAAGATCACACAATGTGTTTTTTTCCAAGAGTATAAAAACACTTTCCATTGTTAAAAAATTTTTGTAGTACTAAAAGAAAACTTGTCACATTTACATTCTACAATTTGTAGATACCTTTAGAATAGCAAGAGTATAGGCCACGCAATCTGTAACTGCAGCAGGAGATACAACTTTCTCAGAATTTCTGATGATCTCTTCTTCCAGAGATTCACTGCAGACATTTGAACTTTCATTTCACAACTCATTTTATTTGAGCTAGTGCCTGTGTTATTGTATTAGTCAATTAGTGGAGCCGTTCTAATTTAGCCTGCAGAGATTTAAAATTCCCAACCGTAGTCTGCACCATTAGTGTCGGGGTCATAGACTGAAGTTCAACCAGGTAGCAACTAACTGCATCTAAGCAAACATTTGTGAATTGTCGCCTGTAAAGAAACATAGAATAATGATTAGTTTCTTTTTGTTCCTGTATATTTAGAATTAATCTGAAATAGAGAGTGAGCACTCTTTGAGTTTTAATGAAATAACATATCAGCGAGACATCTATCAGCTACTTTGAAGTATCCAATTTAGAAAAACAGATTTTTGAAATCTAATGCTTGTGACTATAGTATAATGGGAAAATAAATTAATCATTATTGTTTATCTGGTATTAAATGCAAACAAGAAAACATGATACTTAATAACAAAGTGATATATTTAATATTTAGATACTACTTCATGAATACAATAAATGTTATTAATTTAGATAGTAATTTTAAATTCCTCAGTCTCAAAAATTTAGGTATTTGTATCTTCGAGTAGATTATTAGACAACATTCACAAAGTTATTAGAACTTTAAATCAGGTAACTATAAGAGACCAACAAAGTGAGAAGATAGATATAAACTCTGCATATGAACAGGGGCTATTTACATGTGTATCTTCAAGAGATTCAGAAAAAAAATATGGTAAGGCGAGTTACCAAGAATTTGTCTAGTTCAGCTCCCTGCTTCTGAGACAAGATAGTTCTGACTGAAGTTTGTATATAGTCTATTCACAAAAGTTGCTGAAGCTGGAGGTTCCATAATATGCAGGCAACTTACTCAAGTACATAGCTATGCTTCCAGGTAGAAATTTGTTTTGTTACTACAACTGAAATCTTCCCTGTTGCAGACTAAGCAGAATTTAATTCCTTGAGAGTGATTCATCCACCAACCTTTTCCAAACAACTTGGGAAGATCTACCCCCATGTTTAGTCTTCTCTTTTCCACAACACAAGAGCTCAGTGCTTCTAAGCTTTCTTCATTAAGAAGAAGCCTATTTCGTTCACAAAATACCTAATTCTCATTCTTCCCCACTTCCTCTGATCCCCTCAGATTTGTCTGTATTACTCCTAAAGTATGTTGCCAAAATTTACAAAATAATCCTCTTATTCCCTTATCAATCTTCAGCGCAGTGGAGAAAATTATCTATATTGAAGCAGTTTATAGATAGGACCCTCCAGATTTCCAACAACTTGTTTTGAATGAAATATCTCAGTAGCCACTGCTAGGAAAGAAATACTGAATTCACACAAAAGAAAAGAAGAAAAGATTTGGAGATTGCTGAAGTGCTGTGCTTTAGGATATTTTACCTCTGTTGCTAGTTATTAGGGTATAGTTGCATTTCTTACCTCAGAAGAACTCTGCTTGGATCATGTACATATGCTGATAATAATACATGAATACACTCTAAAAGGTGTAAAGGCTTTTTCATTCTACTCCAATAAGGGTCCTAAAAAAGATTCCAAAATATTAAGGAGGCAGATAATGAGACAAGGAAAAAATTGCCAGCTGACGTAATTACTTATGCATTGCAATGAAAATGTAAGAGAAATGAGAATCCTATTGTAATCTATATTAAGTCTATATTTAAGTACAATTTTGACTACTAAAACCATATGTAAATTTAACTTAAGTTTTTCATTACCTTACAGTACATAAAATAATAGATTTTTAGGAAGATCTGACCTCCTTACACTCTAAGATATCCAGGTAAAAAGAATTAGTGTTAATTCTATAAGCTCGTTCTACAAACCAAAAGTTAAAAATACAACTTCTTACTCTTTATACCTATTGTGTCAATCAATTAGACAAGATGCAATAATATAGCAAATTTTAATCATTAATAGGAATCAAATAAAACTGATGTACTCAAGATACGCTGTTTCTTCTGCAACATGACAATTCTAATCCTATTTAATCCAAAATGATCTTTAGGTAAAATAAGAGAATTAACAAGTTTCTTCATCCTTTAGGACTGAAATGAATAAAATCAAAAGGGACAGGAAAAGCATTAACAGCCTCTGAGTAAAAAAAGAAAAAGAGCAAAAGCTATGAGGCTGGTATTTTCATATATCGCACCTTATATTATATTATGTTTCCTGTTACAGAAAGACCTTAGTAGCAGTTGATAAAAAATCTTTATTTTCTGGATATTTTCCTTACCCGTGCTTTAAACAACTGGTCATACACTTCAAGCAGTCTTGGCAATGGTGTTCCAATTTCTTGCATGGTGTATGTTACAAAACCTACATCCCAGTTCAAAGTGCAGACCTGTTGCTCTAGAAACTGCACTAAAAAATCTGCAGGACGAAAATAATGGGATGTTTAGATTCCAATTTGTTCATAGGAGTCTAGCAAAGAAAGCTATTTAAAAGCATTTTATATCTAGCATTTAAAAGCTATTTACTCCAAGTTTAATTTTCTGTCTTTAACACAGTTTTCTCCTGTGAAACACATGCAACAGTTTTCCCACTGAGAGAAAGATATGCAAAACATAGCTTAGTACTATTTTTGGCAGTATAAATGCATGGACAGGGACTACTCCAATACGTTATTACAATTCTGCCATAGAACTGTGCTGTAAAGAAAAATTCACTAACTTATGTTTCACCAGAAAAGAATATAATGTCATTTCATTTGCTAGAATAGCCAGCAACACTACTGCATCTTTTATCATGTCGAAGTGTCAGTAACCATTAACAGTGTCTTGTTCACCACAAAATGTTTTTAAAATACTAAAAATATATCGTTAAGCGCTCTTCTTTCATGACATGTTAGTACTGTAAAAGAACATTTACTGCTGAACGATATATTTTTCCAGGCATTTATATGATACCAAATTGTCAAAATAAAAAAGCATCTTAAAAGCAGAAAGAAACTTCAAAAAGGACCAGAAACCTCCTGAATTCTTTTTTTAAAATCAACCCCTGCAGACAGTAGTAGATACTTGAAGTGAGAGCAGACTAAAATCTTACTATATGTTGCTGCCTTCTAAGCTTCACTTCCCATTCAGGATGAAAAACTGTTAAGTTCTGGTTAAATCTCTAGATATATTCTAGAAAAAAGTGCACACGTAAAAACTGTAATGGTTTTGTAATCATACCTCATGATCAACTCCATCACTACTGACAGTTTAAATTATTGGTGAATTTTTTCACCGAAGCTGAAGCAACAGATTACTACAGTAATTACGTATCATAGGAATGCAATTACATGTCACACAATTATCAATACTCTTTCCTTTAAGATTTAAAAATCTAGACATTTCTTAGGTTAAAACATTTAAGAGGCTAGAAAGAAAGCTGAGACCCATTCATATCAGGTTCATGTTTATTTACTATGCAGGCTAAACAACTTGCCTAAAGGGAAGTAACGAGGTGTGCCAGCATATATCTTTCCAAGCAATACCATCTTCAGACTAAGTGCTTGCATTCTGTCATCAGGGCTCAGGGACAAACTATCGCTCAACTCTGAAAGTGAAAAGAAATCATGTGAAGTTGCACATTTATACACAACTATATTGAGGTACTAACATGTCAAAATGTCATGCTATTTTCAGTGAAAAAATCGGCATGTGGAACTGAAAATTCAACTTTTATCTGGGTGTGTATGTATGCATATGTTCACAGATTTTTGTTTTCACAGTCCACACATAATGGCATCTAAGAACAAGGGATGAAATGACTTCTTAAATGTTACCTGAAATGTGATTCTTTAATCCATACATGCAGTATACTCCAACATATATATAAAAATATTACTTTTCTGTCCTTCAGGCACACAAATCAAAGCTAGTAACATTAAAGAACTACTAGGTAACTACATTTACTAAATACATTACAGAATAGAATAGAAAAAGATGCATCTCGCTTGGACAGTATATAAGTAACAGCACATAGTCGATCTTAAAGCTTTAATTATACCATTTTCCTACAGTTCTATATTGTACTACTGCTACTCCATTAAGACCTACCTTTCTCAATGATTTCTTGCCAGAGAGTTTGGACCAAGACAGGATCAGAATGACCTGCACAATGTATAATTGCAAGCTTACACTCTGAGAGCTTGAAAGGGTCAGCAAATTCTCCATACAGCTGAAAAAAAAAATTACCAGGTTTACATTGCAAGCAGGACGAAAAGGAAATCAGCTTTTATTTTATATGGTAGACATCAGACTAGCAAAGGTGCAACTTCAGTAATTGTTGCCAAACACTAGATATATTTTTTTTACTACATTCAGTTTCCCTTCTTAAATACAATCCCCAAATTTATATAAAGTTTAATTAATTCTGTTAACTTTCTAACAATTTTCCCAATAAATTAATAAAAGCAAGAGACTTATTAAAGAAAATAAACATGTGGAAGAAATTAAAGTACTGTAGATTGAAGGAGTATCAAAGTACAGAAAATGACAACGTATAAGGTAGGAGACATTCTGAGACCAGGAATGTGTAACTATTATTTTTCCTGGTCTTCATATGATCATCCTCTGCAAAAAATTCCCCTCCCCCCAAAAATATGACAAGTTGATTTCTAAAACAAACAATTTTTCTTCACCCTGGTTATATCCATCAGCTCAGCATCAAGCTGGGAGATGGCTTCTTGCACTGAAGAATGATGGGAATACTGCCGTTGTAATGTTTCTTGTATTTGAAGCTGAATCCTTGCAACCTTGTTTAAAAAGAAAAATACAGTATTTCAAACGCAGGTTAATTTAAGTTTACAAATACACCCAGGCTTAATTTTACCTTATTTAAATGTAGAAATGTTACTGTCTTATACCTCAGAGTCTCCTATCAACTGCATAAATTTGCCACATTAGGAAAACTCAGAAAACGGTTTCTACAGAATTCGTAATATCAGCGTTGTATGCCCGTGAGACAAAGTGAAATAACTCATTCACGGTGTAGCTTAGATTAATAGTTTCCTTACATCCATTTTCTCTTCTAATTCATGTAGGAATTCACCATCTGCAGCTACACAGGACATAGCAGTGGAACTTTTGGCACTCAAAATGGCACGGGCAATGTATTCAAGACGCTGCTGAAGTGAAATTTCTGTGCTGCAAAACAAATATTCACAGTATTAGTTTATTTCTCCCCCCCAACCCCCCAAATTACCTTGATATATGCAATAGATCTCACATAATCCATACCTATGCAGGTCTGCCAACTTAGCCAAGATTCTGGCTGCATTATTAAAATTTCTGTTCTTTTCAAAGTATCTCCACAGTAAATCCATGTAACGGACTTTGTTTTGGTCAAGTTTGGTCATCCGCACGAGATAGGGCTCCAAAAAGGGGGCAGTAACCTGCAGAAGTTGTATAGATAATATTTATATTCTCGCTCTCTCCTCTTTTTTAAAACATCAGCATTATTACAATTAAATCTTCCACTTCCGTGGAACCTTCTGACAAATTAATTAATTGTTAAGAGAGGGGCTCACCTGTAATAATTTGTCTGCCAAGTCAACTTGTATCAACCAGTTGTAAAGTGTAGTACTGAAGAGTTCATCTGTGGAACGCTGAGCCAGCTTTAGCATTTGTTCAAACTAAGGGAAGAAAATGCCAAACCCATTATTCCAGAAGTGGTTAATTACATTGAGCACTGAATAATGTACTGAATAATTAAAATAAATAACCTGAATAATTAAGTTCACATTATTTGCATGTCATCATTTCTATGAACACTCAGTACACAAAGCTGCCAATTCATGGCAAAGCTGGAATTTTATCTACTTTGCTAAACTATTTTTTTCTTTTTAATAATAAATTCTACACCCCTTCAAATAACACTTTTTTATGGAGGGCAGTAATAATTTTGAGTTTCTTACGTGATGCCCTGCTTCTTCATTGCTTAGCATATTGGGGTCAGATGACAGCACTGGAGGACCTGGCTTTTTGGGTACGCTGGGAGACTGAGGAGCAGCTTTACTTTGATTCACTAACTCTTGAAGTGTGTCAGTGATACACTTGTAGCTGTTCAATCTGTGAACAGAGCAAAAGAAAATAAAAGCCTTACAATTACCATTACAATTATCTATAAAATACTCTTCTCAAATATTATTATTTTATGTCTTTCCAAACACAATTTCTGAAATTTCAAAAGGTCACAAATTATTGTCAGCTAATTGCTGCAGTCTAGTTTGTTCTCAATCATGTCTCAAAGAAATATTTCTGTAATGTTCAGATCACAGCATTTTCTGCATCTATTAATTTATCCTCTGTTCCAGATTAATGGTACCATATTAACAATAATCAAGAAGAGCATGCTGGGCAAAACCATGTGTATTGTATCTCACATTATAAAAGGTGCACACCTTCCCCAAGGTATTTTTTCAGTAAGTTGAAAAAAAAAAAAGCACCCCATATAATGTCAGTAAAGTATCCTGAATACTTGCCTCTCTTGAAAAGCTTGCAGTCCGACAACATCCTCTTCTGGTTCTCCATTTTTATAGAAATGAAGGCCAAGACCTTGGGGATCTTTCTTCTCAGCAGCTGTGAGAGAAAGCTCCACTACTCCCTCATAGAAGCGCACTAGGGAAAACAAAAAAACCCAACCACCAATATCACCATTAGCTATGAAACCTTTGACAAAATGGTGACATCAAACACTTCCCATTTTAGCAGGCAAGAAAAAATAAACCTTATTCACTTGAGTCTGTATCACATGAAAGTTTACACCTGTACCTAGCCTGTGGGATTATATGCAAGTTTGAAGTTACACATTTGTAGAGGCTAAAATCTTGACTGTTACAATACTTATATCCACATCTAAATCATGTACTAGCTTCTAATGCACAGAACAGGATTCAAAATCATCTTTCAAATAGCATGTTTGGTATGAAACCTTACCTGCAAAATAGTCATTTACCCCTTGCTTACACACAGCCCAACAGTTATCTGAAAAATATTTTCAGCACATATATAAAGAATAAAAAAAAAAAAAAGGGACAGTGCAATGTGAAGAAAGTGGAAGAGAATATTTTTATACAAAGTGTTTTTCTGGTTGGTTGATGAAATCTAGAAAGGTTTTAAACACAATTAACAAATACTAACTGCAAGTGTTATTAAAAACTGTTCATGGTAAAACACTATAAAATTAGTTGAAAGTTAGTAAACAAATCAAACAAAAAAATAAGATGGTCCAAAAGGATACTACAGATAGTATCTGCCAGAACATGACCAGTGATTTCCTGTTACCTTGCCTATACTGTGCACAAACATTAGCAAGGTCTACTTGATTGCTGATTTTCTGGTACTCTTTCAGAGACTCTCTTAGCATCTTCTCTTTCTCCATTCTGCTTTGAGCCTGTCGAGAACGCTGAAGCAGTTCATTTGCCTAAAGTCAAGTAAGGGGAAAATGGAAATTACTCACATGAACAAAACACAGATACTGTTAACGTATGGTTACCATACCAAACTTCAAAGCTGAAACAATAGAAACTACATCCTCTCCAAAACACTCTATCATACTGAATTTCCAGCAGGAAGACTGAAGAACAGCAGTAGAAAGAAGGGCTTAAGACTTAACCAAGTGGTTCTACATTCTCTCCTCACCAGTTACTTTTTCAAATTTATTTGACAAGCTTCTAAGACTGCAGTTCTTAAACACAGTTATCTCTGATAAAACTGAAAAGCTCAACATGAGCTGGCAGCATCCACTCGCAAGCCATCTGTGTCCAGAGCTGCATCAAAAGGAGTATGACCAGCAGGTTGAAGGAGGTGATCCTGCCCCTTTGCTCTGGTGAGACCTACCTGCAGCACTGAATTCAGCTCTGGAGGCAACAACATAAGAGGAATGTGGACCCGTTGGAGTGAGTCCAGAGGAGGCCACAAAGATGCTCTGAGAGCTGAACACTCATCCTATGAAGACAGGCTGAGAGAGTTGAGATTGTTCAGCCTGAAGAGAAGGCGGCTCAGAGGAGAACTTAGAGCAGCCTTCCAGTACCTAAGTGGCCTATAAGAAAGCTGGAAAAGGACTTTTCACAAGGTCATATAGGGAAAGGACAAGGGGGAATGGCTTCAATAAAGTGAAAGAGTGTAGATTTAAATTAGATGTTAAGAAGTTCTTTACTGTGAGGGTGGTGAGACATTGGCACAAGTTGCCCAGAGAAGTTATGGCTGAAACTTCTGTCCCTGGAAGTATTCAAGGTTAGGCTGGACAGGGCTTTGAGCAAACTGGTCAAGTAAAAGGTGACCCTGCTCATGACAGGGGGCTTAGAATAAGGTGATCTTTAAGGTCCCTTCCAACTCAAACAGTTCTGTAATTCTGTGAAATTCCATGAGATCAGGAAACAGACAGAAAACAAGAGACTACGCTGAGGAAAGCCTGGAGTAAGAACATATTTTATCAACATCAGGACAACAATTTTATTAGACATAACACTTTATCTCAAGGTCTTCATCTCAAGACCATAGGAACACTACAAATAACTGCAAATGCTTCAAACCAGAGTTCACATAATTTTCAGCATTAATCAACTACAAGACACAAATATGCATGCAACCTGCCTTCCTTCGTTCTTGTGCTCCTGAAACTACTTGAGCATAACTGTTTACTAGCTCTCCAAATCATCTCATGTGAACATGTTCTAAAGTAGTGGTTTGGTGCTGTCAAATCTGGAAGCGTGCTTACCTTGGAACACACAGCATCATCAGTGCTATAAAGAAGAGGACAGATATCTTGCAAATGGGCAATGATGCCATCCACAGCAGCGTTATCTCTGATGTAACAGTTTACAAGAGAAGCAATCAGTGCTCCAGTCAACTCTCTGTCTCTAATTACCAAGTCTTTAAAAGCAGTAATCTTTAGATGTTCTTGAAGTTCCTGAAGATAGACAGAATTTCATTAGTTTACCAAAGCTTTTACTTTATTCTGTTTAGAAACAACACCATGTGGCAGCAAAATTGTTTTCCAATGTGCACAGCACAATAAATTATTTAAATAAATTATTTAAAATACACATTAAATAGCAAAATGGAAATAATGAAGTAAGCCCTATCAGTGAAGGCACTAGACTCTGGAATGCCAAAGGACAGCAAGAACTAATCTCAGCAGACACATCTTCCCTATGTATCACTTTAAGTTATCTGTATGAATGAAAATTAGCAGTACCCCTTACTTCACAGGGAACTGTCAGAATGCGCAACCTATAAAATGAGTGAATCACAGATTTTAATAATTTGACTACTGTCATAGGTGAAACTACAGATACGTAAAAAGGAGAATTTTAAGAGTCTGAAGTCTGTGCTCTTTATGGTTTTCATATTAAATTACATTGATTTTTTTTTTCTTATTAGGAATATTTGCTTACATAGAATTGCCAGTAGTGGCTGTGTAGCGTCTATAGATGTTCTCTAGAATCAAGAAAATACTATTACAAAAATAAGAAAAAAACTCTGAAACTACTGATGATAGAAGAAAAGACTGCATGGAACTGTGCTACCAGATGGGCTTAAACCATGACACATGCTCTAGTTGACCTTACTTTGAGCAGAGGGGGACAGATAATCTCCAGAGGTCCCTTCCAGCCTCAGCTGTTCTGCGATACGTTCTAGACCCTTACTTACACAAAAGTGCAAGGGTTTCAGACTTTACAGTCCTATTGCTCTCCACTGTTAAACCTTTACCAACAGTAAGGTGTCGTGGTTTAAGCCGTAAATCAGCCACGCAGTTTGTTCACTCACTTCCCCTTTTTTCTTCCCTCTGCTCCTGGAGGGATGGGAAGGAGAATC
>JANRGW010047419.1:0-30817 GCA_024733675.1 Psilopsiagon aymara
TGCAGATTGTGATCATTTGGCAAAAATCTTCTTTTATTGGTGCGAGTTTTCCAAAGCACTTTAGTAAATCACATTCAACTAGCACATGAAAACATTGCAGGAACACTCCAGATGAATATTTTGCCAAGAAACAAAGAGTTTAATATGAATTTATGTTCATACTTAAGGACATTTTCTGCTCTGCAGCAGGGAAGTGTGATGTGAAAGTTCTTAAATAAGTGTCTGTGGTGCTCCAACATGCAGACTAGTAAATTCTCTACATTTAATGCCACCTTAGCTTTGCTTTTTACTTGGACTAGCCGAAATATATATCCACGACCGTTTCACATCTGAGCTCAGTACCAACATGTGCCAACCTGTAAGACTCTCTTTTTGTTGCAGGTTTGCCTTTAGAGTAGGACACTAGTAGCTAAAATAAAGGGCAAAATCTGGCTTTGTATAGGTAGACTCTATGGCCATCAGAGCAATATCACCTCACTTTATACAACTTTATCTGACATGCAACAATCATATGGGATTTTGTGTCTATTTTTGCCCTCAGAACTCCTGATCTGAAGGATGTGATAATGTTTTTTTCTAGAAGCCTGATTAAGGAGGCACAAGAACGCCCACTTCACCCACAGCCTGCATCGTTTCCTTCCTATGCCTCGAGCTTCAAGAGTGTCCATATCATCTGCAGCCACCCAAGTTCAAGCTGGCCATGGTTTTCATCTGCTTCTGTTTTAGAGAATGACCATGGAATGGTCTGCATATTAGAACTGGATTAGATGAAGCACATCCACGGGAGAAACTGGAGCATCTTCAGGTGGATGTTAAGTGCGGATCCAGAGGAGATAACTGGAAACTTGGAATAGCCTTGAGCATATCCTTGCTGAATAAGGAGGACCAATTAAAAAACCCTTATAGTCAAACAGATGCATGCTACATTGCATTCAAAAGGTCATCATGTTCCTGATTTAGCTGTTTTCTTATAAACTAGACTCAGACTTTAGGTATGTTCCAAGAGGCCAAAACTGTAATTCTGGCCTGTGAGAATAAACTGTATTGCTACAAGTAAGTCCAATTCCGTAACTGAAAAACAATGGATCAGCCATTAGGCCATTCACCTGTTTGTTAAAAACATTAATTAAATGTTTTCCTCAGGAGCAGAAGAGAAAAAAAAGGCAAACAAAAAACATTGCACAGTTTCAGTGAGTGTCGGAGCTATTGTGGCCTTTGATTTATGAGTTTTAGCAGGTCCTGGAACAATATCAAAAGGAAAACTGGCAGAAGCCTGCTGTTACAGCATTAGAATACTATAGTGTTATGAAGTTTTATTTCAGAGGATTTAGTTGTGTATTTTGTGGCTTTATGACACCAATGGTTGCATTATTTGCAATTTGCAGACTCACAAACTGTAAAATATAAAATATAGTGTGCTTACATATTAGAATTAAAAACATTTTCACAAAAAAACCTAAGCAGATTGGAAATAATACAGAAATCTGTTCATTTCACTAGAAGAATCTGAACAGAAACTGGGCACGATTTCAAAGTCAAAATACAATACAAAACTTATTTGGGTTTGCAGTGCTGCAAAGATGCAACCAGTTGTCATTTATTCCCTGATCATTAAATCAGAGCAGATTGGTATTACTTAAGTGGCAAGATGAAATCAGTGTTCCTCTCCTGTGGTCCATTTTCTGTTTATTGTTCTTATCTTCTGTGCAAGTGGATAAGGGGGAAAAAAACAGAGGCAGAACATAAGCAATTACAAGGTCCAAATGCTCTTGCTTTGCAGCATTAAGCTAGATCTATTCTACATGAAAAGATACACTGAATGAGAGAAAACTAGATTTTTCTTCGTATGAATCATGCTATTTAGTTCCAATAAAATTCCCATGGAAACTTTGGAGCAATCCAGCACATCTTCCACTATTCGTTAAAGGGAAATGTTGCGGTTTCAGATTTGCCTTGGGTTCTTATCATGCCATCACACTCTTTAGCAGTACAGCTCCAATAAATACAGGTCCTGTGGTCCACTCTCCCAGGCATGAAAACAATCCAAAGTGATGCATTTCTTGGTGTAACAGTAGCTGGCTCCCTCCTGAAAGAATAACAGGAACACTAGATGCAGAAGCTACACAGATGATAATTAAACTACTGGCTACATAAATCCTTCTAGGTTCAAATATTACTTCCCAGATTCTCAGAATCTACCTATATCCTAAAGATCCTACTTTTTTTGTTGTTTTTAATTAGCATATATTTTGACTTTGATGGAATCAGGTCTGCCCCACATGCAGCTTTCATATCAGCAGAAGCGTATCAGCCTATGGGTTTGATTTGCCTCTTGTGCTATAAGCTCCCTTGGGTAACTGCACTGGAGTAAAGGCGCTCTGCACTGGTCCTGTACTGTGATTCTGCTTTCTGCTGAGCTATTATAAGTTGAAGCAAGGCTGTGTTGTTACTATATAAGTTTTTGCTGCTGCAACTGCTGACTTTTGCTAACAGGGCTGCTCTAGTTAATGACTCATCAGTGACATAACCATGCTGGTAGAGGACAGCAAGATGGATGCAGTTTCTTCTAGTCACCCAGGCCTTTGTCTAAATATGACTTGCATTTTTGTCCCAGTAAGTTTTAGCAACAAACCCAGAACATTTCACTAGCAGCCCTTGCCCAAGCAGGGCTGGGTCTCCTGCCATGAAGCTGGGGGCTGGGTCAAGCATTTGGATTAATTTTTATATACTGGAAAAAAACAAAAAGAGAAATTCCAGAGATTTTCTGACTGATTCTGTTTCTGTAATAGGGTGGTAGTAAAAATGCTGTTAAACTCTGTGCTACATGGAGAGAAATACCAGTCACCAAGCAACTAACTTAGGAAGAAGGATGAATGTTAATAGGAAAACAAGGACATTCGTAAAGCCAAACAAAGCAAAAGCATAGTTCTAGTTGTTCAAAAATAAATCGCTGTAAAACAAATTCCAAACCAAACATTTTCCACTTAAAAAAATCCAAACCAACACATCAGCATTCTAGTAATTCCTGCCACTGAATGTTTGACTCATACACAGCAGAGTTTAGGAGGAAATATTTGAGCTACATAAATAAAAGGCATCCAAGAATCTTTGTTTTCCTCTGAAATGCAAGGCCAATAACTTATCTCTTATTAACAAGTTCATCTTTTGTTTCCCCAAGGTGCTTTTTCTCCTTTCTTTCTTCTTCTTTTTTTTCATGTGTGCTCTTGGCAAAATTGTTTGGAACAAAAAGAAAGCAGTTTCCCCTCCTGTTGTTTTGCTGCCTTTGCAAGCATTTATTTTCATGGAGACAAAGCTGGGTTTCCTCTGTGGCAGTGTTTTGTTGCATGAAATGTCCCAACATTCCTATGAATGGAGGCTTCTAAAGACAGGCTGTTCTGTTTTGAACTTGTTATGACAAAAATAGCTAAAAAAAAAGAGGGAGAAAAAGCCAGCTTGTCAAATTAGGAATTACATGAGGTCAGCAAATTTGGGAACAACCGCAACTGGAGGACAGAGAGAGAGAGAGAGACCTAATTACGACTTGGGGGGAGGGAGAAAGGGTGGACCTTTCTGAAGCCGCTTTTGATCTCTGAGCACGATGGGGCACTCAGAACGAGTCTCCCACTAATTTTGGTGCAAACGATCGGGTCTTAATATGCCTAAAAATAGCATTAATGCTGGCCAACATTCCAGCCTGCCCTCTGCACACCATATGATTACTTCTGCCAGATGCATAAACTATTTGAATTGTAAGGTTTAGCAGTGCCCTAAAATCCTGTGTCGCTTTCTAACTTTCTCTGGGTTTATATAGGACTTATCACTGTGACATCAAAAGATAACTTCTGCAAAAGTCTGGCTCTAAGAAACCTCTGGAAAGGGAACTCGTCCCATTTTGGATAAGTTTGGCATCACAGCACAATAATTTTACCACTTGGACCTTTGTCCAGCCTCAGACGTCATCAGGCTGTCATCAGGCACAGGGGCTTCTTTCAGCTTGGTACTCGAATAAAGACAAGCTGTAAAATTCACATCCAGACCCAAGTAAGTCCAGAGGTGATTTTGATTTGGGCTGAAGTCTAATACTATTTGTATATGTAATTATAGAAAGCAGTATATAGTCTAGTGTAGTCTAGGAGACTGCAGATACAGCAGAAAGCCAAAACTCCTGTATTCTGATCTTAACTCAGTGACTCAGTTTGCTTACCTTGTACAGCATAGATAAAAATCATGCTGACAGGCAGTGGCACAAGCAGGCACCCAGCTCGGCCCTGGCAGAGGCCAGGGGAAGTGCTCCCTCCTCCCATCAATTCTGCATTGCTTGATGAATTCCTGGATATTGTTTTTACAAGCCCTATCATCTGTGAGAGTCCCATGATGAGGTCTAAAATTGTGCACTCCTAATTAAAACAAAACAAAAGTGATTTGCATTTGTTATTTCAGAGGAAAGTTAAACTCAAGAGTTCCAATATTTGCCAAACATCTTAAAAAAATATGAATAATGGTGGAATTTTCTAAGAACCTTATGATTCCTAGGGCAGCTGGGATGTGAGTGTAAAGGGTGTCCTGACTTCTGAACACTTGGGAATGGCATTCCCAATTGTTTCGACTAATATAGATATATCACATTAAAGCATATGGCAGGAGTTTTAGTCCTCTGCTTCAGCTCCCAGAGGCTGCATCACAAAAGAGTGCTGTTCTTGCTTCTTTCCTTTGGTCACATGCAGATGCAGAATCCAAATCACCATCTAGAAATTTACCAACTATTTATTCAAACCAAATTCAACCAACTAATTGTTTCCAAGCTTTTCCCTTCACTATTCATTACTTAGTATGTACAATCAGCCCCTGAGGATCTAGGTCATATGACATGTCTTCTTTTTGGCCTGAATAATTAGAGTGTGAAAGTATAATAGTAAATACTAAATTTACTTGGCAGCAGTCATTATAGACACAACCATTCTCTCTCCCCATCCCCTAATATTTCTGCTAATAACAACTCATTCATGCCAGAGCTCACAAACAGCAAATGAAATGGGGCACAACACAGAACGTAAAAAGCAAATGTCCTTTGCCAGTGTTTGCAAATCCTACATTGTAGACTGCACTAGCTCTGTTAGCCATGTGTAATAACTGGGGACATGAGGTGACAGATATCTCACCAGTGTTTATAGTAGGACATAAGTCAACTATAATAAATGTGGCATCTTTGAAGTATTACGTCTGGAAGTGGCTAGCATAGTTTCACATACATTTTAAGTCTTGTAGCTAAAATAACAACCATCCTGACACTGCCTCTGCCTAGGGAGTTAAAAGTCCAATGTTCTGATTTGTTAATTTTTAACCGGGGTATGTAAAAATGTTCTGATTTTTTTTAAATGAGGATGTAAAATTAGCAAACCCTTCCCCTTCTTCATTTCTATGCTTGGATGTAAAACACACAGTTAAGCACCACTTGAACAATACAGTAATAACTAAACCAGATAACCTATCTGGGTTTAATCCAGCCTTAACAAAGACAGCAGTTCAAGTTGAAACCGAAAGCCAATATTTAATACATGAACTGGTAAAGACAGCATTCGATGTAACTTTAACAGAATCACAAAAGTTTAACAGTTGTGTGGGGTTTGTTTGTGAATGTTAACCTTCTATTTGTTGCAAACAGAAACGAAACACTTTCAAACACCAGCTGAAGAAGCTTACAAATTAAATTACATGAACGTGTCTAATCTGGGAAGAAGGAAGTTCTGCCTCAGATACATATGTTTCATGCAACAGAGCTGTTTACTTTATTTGTAAACCCTTCAAAATACTGTCCAAAGTTCATTCTTTGTTCAAGATAAGAATGCAACTGCGCTGCCTGAAATGCAATGTAAGTAATACAGTTAGGATTCACTGAGAAAGGCAATTTGGAATTAAGAAAAAGCAATTTAAACAATCTTAATGCCCCTCCTCCCTCCCCTCCTTCTTAATGACTCTTGTCCCCTTAAGAAATCTTTGAAGTAAGCCAAAAAGCACGAACGAGTCTGTTTAAAGGTCATGTGTATCTCTGCTCTGTTTCCCCTTGGTGCAATATGCCTTTCATAATCCCAGGAGCACACACTGCTGTTCTTCATTTTCACCCAAGTTTCATTTTTAGGGAAGACATAGCAATGTCCAAACTTTGTATACAACCTTTGAGATGTATTTAATAATGATAATTATACTTTTGCTCAGATTTTCAAAAGCAAAGCCTATCAGTGGAGATTTATTTGCAAGCACAAGGCGTACTTATAAAGAAATAAAATAAGGGAAATAGGAATGCATATTGAATATAGGCACGCCTTCTGCAAAGATAAATGATTTAGTAATGAATAGATTCTTCAGGCCATAAAAAATCCATTTATTTTCTTTTGAATTTCAACCAGAGGTCTTGCACTTTCCCACTCAGTTATAATCAGTTAAAATTAGAATACAGAGAATGAAACCAGTATACAGGCAGACCAGACAACAACCATAATGTATAATAATAGAAGTTAAATTAAGAGACATTTTAAAAGAGGCAGCATTTCCACAGAAAGATACTCAGTTATCACCATTTGCCGTGGAATAAAGATGTGATCTAAACCACACACTGCTTTTACAAATTATCTGCCTCATAACAACATGCTGCCAGATTTTAGTCAACTCATTAAAATAAAGGATCCACTTGACCTCTGCTGTAATTGTGGAAATGAACCAGAAATATGATTAGTCCCTTAACTTCAAGGGTTGTTCCACATTAAGCTTGCCTTATGAAGGATCTGATCTTGCAGCAGAGTGAATGCACTGAATGGTGGCTTCTGCTTCACTCTTGTTTTAGCTGCTTCATCCCTCATTTTCAGAAGGGATGGACACATCAGAAGGGTAAATGTGGGAGCTTGTCCAGGTTGTACCTGCACAACAGGGACTTCTGGCCATAGGACCAGCGACTTGCTGATGGCCAGGTGGCTGCTCAAAGGCAGAGTCCTTGGGCACATCCCTGGGGACATTTCTGTGGCACCAAAGCTGAACTCAGCCCGGGCAAGCAAAACGGCCTTGTTAGGACTGAAATGGTTTTGACTCAGTGGATGGACTGAAAATATGCTAAGCAGTGGCCAGCTACTGTGTAGCACAATTTCCCCTTCCCACTTTCATTTCTGTGGTTCCTGGGCCCTGGCCGATTGAAAGATCTTTGTTTTTCTCCTAAATACACACTGGAAGCAGGTCCAGTGTTGCTACCTTTGGGTCTACAGGGCCTTTTACTATTGAAAAGGTTCCACTGAGGTCAACAGCCAGAGACATTTGCACGATTAAGGCCGTACTGAACCAAGGGAGAGAGACTGGAGAAACAAAAGAACTGGCTGGTTTGTTTTTGTGTTACCTGTAGCCTTCATATTTTGACATTAATGAGGGTAAATGTGTCAGGAGTTGGGTAAATATGTTGAAATTATGTGGATGATTAGAGAATGGTGAGATGGGAGCCATTCCCAACACTGCTGCTGTTTCTCCTTGATACAAACAGATAAAATACCATTGCCTCCAGGTCTAGTCAGACCTTACCACCTCTCATCTGCTCTGACTACAGAATTTACCAAGCTATTTTCAGTAGAAAAGACATTTTGCCTTAAAACACCTTTCTGAACACGAGGGTGGCTCAGGAAAAGAGATGTTCCTGTGGTCGGGCACACACCTGGGAGCAAGGGCTGGATCTGCCAGTCCAGTCTGAGTCTTCCTCACTCACCTTCAGGCTCAGAGCTTGCAGTGAAGCCAAGTGAAGGGACTCTTGGCTGTCAACACCAGATTGATAATTCCAGTGTTTTATAATGAACACAATTCAGGCAAAAAGAACTGGGGTTTAATCTTCAAAGTGCTTTCTAACTTAATGCCTAGAAAAGTTATGAATAGTTGGGTGGTGTTTTGAAAACATAGGTTTTTGCATTTTTGTCTGTGCAGATTAATAACTGGAAAAGTCTGTATCCCCATCAGCTACTCTGAAACACTGAGATATCTGGATCCCATTTTCCCAATGATAATCCATATAGTATAGAAATTAGAATAGAAACAGAAATGGAAAGGAATAGAAATTCAGTTGAATAAAGGCTAAATAAAATCTTTAGTCCTGATTTTATCCCATTATTGTTTCCTCTTTCCTCTTGCTGTTCATCAGAGCTGTAGGCAACCTTCATACCCAAACAGATAATGTATTGGGCACACATCTGGAAGCTGAGTGCTGCAGGAGGCATCCTGCTTGTTTATTACAGCTGTGCTTGAAAAACACATTCAAGCCAAAAATATCTCAGGGTTTGATCCATACTTATTATCTACAATTTGACCCATGGAATTTCTGCATATCCTGAAGCCCAAGAATTTTAATCTAACAGTTTACATGTCTAAAGGCAAGAGCTTTTGGTTACACACTGTAGCTGCTCAGTAGATGACTATAAATCTAAGCAAATTGCTGAAGACTGAAACTCCAGAAGGCAGGAGGAATGATGCAAACAGAAGGTCCTGTTCTGACTCAGTCACTTACCAACTTGTGTTACATTTTTATTGCAGGTCAAAAGTCGACAGAGTATGCAAATTTAAAAGAAAAAAAAAAAAAAGGTTCTTGTTTTGGAAAAAATGCACCATTTTAGTATTTATAATTACACACTGTGGGGCTTTTATGCTCAGCCTCATTTATCTTGGATTTTTGCATAATTTGAACTAAAAGTGGAGATGTATGTAGAGCTCATTTATTCAAATCATACAGGGTTAGTGTTTTCCCTCTCTTGAATGCATGGTGTGCATTTTGGGACAAGTGCCAGCTCCAAGGAGGGAGGAGAAGTATAAAAAGAAGAGACTGGAAAAAAAGACTACAGAGATTCTTGTTTCACTTTTAAAATGGCTTCCAACCCCTCGTAAAATCAGATGTGTAAGTTAAGTCCTCTCCCCTTTCTAAGACAAATATATTCTCTGCAGATCTCAATAAATCCAGCTGACATTTGCAGTATTACTCATGCCATCTAAGGTGTACAGAAAATTGCTGTTCTCACCTATGTATAAATTACTGAAGGCAGCTTTTCTGCATTTCCAGACACACAAGTCTTCCCTTTTCACTTGCATTCTTTAAAATGACATGTGTCAAATGCATTAGCTTAAGGATTGACTTACCTTGGCTGTGTGCATGATGCTACAGATTTTACTGTGAGGATTACTCACTGGGCATCCTGTTGTAAATAATGTTGTGAATAGATCTTATCATCCATCACAATCCAGGCAAAACATGTTTACAGTGTGGTTATCCAGTAAATGGAATGTTTTGCATTCAGGTTTGCACTATACTAATGAACACTTAACATGGTTCAAATTAAAGGTACAAAAATCCCGCGGAACTTAGATCTCCAATGCAGCAGAACTACTGCGCTGGATAGGATGGTTTCAGACCTTAAAAGAAGGTGGTTGAGGGCAGGCTTTTAAAGACTTAATTATTCCCCAACTAAACAACTGAAGATGTTCTGTCCCTCATGTTCAGAATGTGAACTTTCCTACCTTCCTGCAGGTTACTTGTGGGGAGGTTTGCACAAACATGTCCATTGAGCAAACTGAAATGAAAAAGCGTGTTTGCCATGAGTGCCCTGGTGCAGCTGAGCAGGAAGCAGGTTCTTCACTCCCAAATACAAACTGGGTGCAGAACACTTTAATGTACTTGGAAACCTTAATGATCTGTACTTAAGAAGTGAATTTGCCGCACTCTCCACCAGTGTAAATCAACATTCACCCATTAAGTTCAACTTTGAAACCCATAAAAAAGCGCATCCCGTCAGCATATGAAGAGGACTCGTGCTTCTGTGGGTGCAACACAGGTTTCACAAATGGAGTCATTTTTCTGAGCCTAAATTTCAAAACTGTGTTTTTCTAAGCAGGGAGAGATGTGAGCTGGACATTTGAGCATCGTTCCTCCTTCCTCGCCTCCCATCACTGCAGCTCATGTGCTTCTTGCTGCCCTGACCAGAGCCAGCACCGGCTGTGGCACTGAAAGGGGCTATGCTGGATTCCAACCCAGCTGTGGCTCAGCCCAGGGAGAGCCCTGTTCCACTACCACTGAACGAGCCTCCAGCCTTCCCTGGTAGTTCCTATGTCCCACTTCTTTCCCAGAGACCTGGCCCTATTCAGTCTTGTTCCCATTCCCAGATCTGTGCTGGTGGCTGAATTCTCCTTGAAATACAAAGTGTAATTGTCACTACTGTGTTTTTTACGCTAAACGGTAGTTTCCAAGCTTTCAGCTTGTGTTTCCTGTTCCGGGCTTGTATGCCCATTTCCTTCTGCACTTCCAGGTCATGAACCCAGCCAGGTCACAAGCTCATCTTTGGGAACCGCTGATTTAACATATCCATGTAATTCCATTGCCAAGCTCCAGTGAAGTGCTGTGATTAGCAGGATTTATTTTTCTTTTCTAATAATACATTTGTTCTGGATAGAACTGAAGTTGATCTTCCACTCCTTAGGAAACAAAGATGCAGTGTTCCTTTTGTAGTGAGGTGGCCTCAAGGAACGAGTAATAGATAAAAAAAAAAGGGAAACAAAATAAAAGCAGACATCCACTTTTTAAGATATCAAACACTAAAGTGTGCTCTGCTGAAAAGCTTTTAACAGCCCCCGCTCTGCTTGTTCCACGACAGGCCATGTTGTTGCCCCAAGGAAATATGTAGAAAACTCCATTAGAAAGTTGCTCTAGTGCTGCTGAAGGGCAAGTGCTGTATCTGCCCGTGTGATGTTTTGAACCATTCTTTCACTGTGGCTTGAAAAAGAGTGTCACTGCTTCCACATGTAAAATATGAACTCCCAGTGATACTCTTCCCAAATGCTAATGCACAGCTGTGGAGTTTGGATATTCCAGAGCTGACTCATTCTGCAACACAGCAGATTCACAGAGATGAAGTGGAGGAGGGGCAGTGGAAAATAGCTCTTTCAGGAATTAAAAGAACTCCTAAACCCCAAAGTATTACTATTCCATTACAGTATTTCTTTCATTGAAAAGTTTGGGGTTTAATGACCTCTAATTGATTTTTTTCTTTTGGCTTTGCTTTGTTTCAACATAAAATCTATGTCACTCTGGCGCAGCCTGCCAGTCTTTTGTCTGATGTTACAAACAAATCCAGCCAAACATTAAGATTCATAAGGGGGATGGGGGGGAAGCACAGCTTCTTAAAGCCACATCAAGTATGTTAGAGACAAAACATTTAATTTAAATGGTAGAAACTAACACAAAACAGCTTCAAACCTAGTAAGCAGAGTTAGCTAAGTAGAAACACATGTTCTTTTGACATTTGTTTTCATGACAATTAGAAGCAACCAGTTTTCAGCTAACATTCTTGTTCATCTCTTTGAGGCTTTGGCTAACACATTAATCCAGAATTACTGCAGAACAGGTGCCGATTGGAACACGTAACTCCGCAGTATGTAAGGCAAATAAGCCAAGTCTGGTTCAGGCACGTATATAACCTTATATTCAATGAGTCAAGCAAACGAGGAACACAAAACGCTTTCATTTTTATGCTGCTCTGACCTCAGTGTATGTTTTGTTCTAATGTGTTTTGCATGCTCTGATCATCCCAATCACATGTGTCTCATTCACTTGCGGAGCATATAGCTTCTTCCCCCCATTTGAAGACAAAGCTCTATGACAGCTTGCAGAGGCAAGAACAGGTTTTTAGCTGACTGGGTTTGGTTGCAACAGTTTTAATGTCAGCCCAGAGCCACTGAGAGGATTAACTTGTCAATAGGCTCTTCCTACCTTTTTTTTCCTCTTTCTCTTAGCCAAGAAGTGAATTCTCGCTTTACTGATGTCAGTGGAAGGTTGCAGACTGATTTCAACAGGGACATGATTTCACATGCAGTTAGAGACACGGTTTATGTTTCAAACAGGCAGATGAGTCTAACATACACTGCTGCCTTCAGGGAGGTGATGGTGGACAGGGGACAGTGCCCTCTTAGTTAAGTAGCCTCATAACTCTCAGGCTTCTGTTCTGGGATGACTGTGAATGTCCAAAGAACCTCACAAATCACCTCACAACTGCTCAGCAATATGGGCTATGCTGAAATTTGTTGCTCCAAGAAAAAAGGACCACAGTTTGGCCAAGGTCAGGCCGCTTTTCTTGCAACGGTGGCTGGGTTGAGGAGACAAAGGGAGAGCCTGAATGCTTTAGCTTGCTATTCCTGGGTGCCTGGCAGGTAGGAATGACACTGACAACAGAAAAGCCAATACATTCACACTCCAGTCTCTTCTGGGGTGGAGCAGTGTGAAGGTGCCTTCCCCTTGGTCTGACACTGGTGCAATCCCACAGACTTCCTGGTTTGCATCCCACCCTTTCCTATTACCTTTGGCAACTGCATTCTTTATTGATACTCATATTGGTCCTAGCAAAGTGACGGGGTAAGGGTCTTACAGAGAGAGAAGAATTGGTTAGCAGGCTGGGTCTCAGTGCACATGAAACAGGGAGACATCACTGGGAACATCAATAGAAATTGTATTAGCACCTCTGAATCCAATTTTCAGAAGAGATAAGGGAACCTGAAGCACACACTGCTGGTGCTATCAAGGGATTTGTCCTAGTAGGTGAGATTTTCAAGAAATCCAAGTGACTATTCCTGTTAGGCAATTAATAATTATTTTCTGTGTGTTTGTTTAAACAGGTTTACCACGCCACTGAAAGCAGGAGTAATCTAAAAGTCTTGCTAATGAGTTAGGAAATGCAGAAACACCACACCCTGCCCTTGATTTATTTCAGTCATACAATGGATTTCTATGTGATGAAGAATGCAGATGGTGCCATATGACAAACCCTTTATGTATCTAGACTGCATTAAATGGATATATATGTGACCATGGCTTTTGTGAAAGACCAACAAAAAACTTGGCTTGTTATCCCGAAATCTTCAAAATACCATTTCAGTATCCGTACATGCTCTTGGCATGCAGGCATCTGTATATGCAGAGCTGGGTTTTCTCTCATATAGCATACAAATATTATAGCAGGCTGTCACAATCTGCCCAGCATTGCTGTCTATGCGGCAGGGCTCCTGTGAGTGCAGCAGATGGGTGAGGACCATGTCTTTCCTCAGTCTTCACTGATGTCATGGTAAATCCAAGCAAACCTGGCTGCTGTACTGGTGTCAGCCACGGCTGTGCCTGCGCCCTGGAGATGTGTGTTTGCAGTGGTTTGCGTAAACTGTAATGCCAGTGCAGATTTAATACAACTATGTTAATGAGTCTCACTTCATGTAGTAAAATAGGTAAAATCTTTCTAGAAGATAGGACTGAACTACAGTGTCACAAATTGTCTTAGTGCCAGCAAGGCTTCAGGAGCAATGAAGTTTCTCCTGTTCAGTCTGTATCAGGACACCAGCGGTTGCGCACCCTCGGACCTGATCGGATGCTCTAATCCACTGTTAAAATGTTTTTGTTTTTATTTTACGTTATTTGTTCCTACTTCCACAATAATATCTGCACATATACATTATGCATATTATATATTTAAATACAGCAGTATTTTTCGGCTCTAGGAGAAGAAAAGAGTGTGGTACTGCCCAAACAAGCAGTCTCTGTCTCCGGACGTGTTTGCTGCTATAGCTATGGCAGTACAGTGACATGGCAGATGACTTCTTGGTACTACAGACTCAGCCTAGGTGTGGCAGGAAGCATAAGTAGTTCAGTGGGTGTCTCCCTCCCCAGCTGCATCGAGGCGGCACACAGCATGCTCTTGGGGACAAAATGTCATCATTGCTACGAAACATAAAGCTGATCCTACCCCACTCTGCTCAGCAGAGCCCCAGCAGCAGTTTTTCCAACAGCAGGCTGTTCACTTCATATCAAAATCTGATTATTTCACTTTGATGGCCTTACCTCCAGTTGGACCTGGTCTGGTATAATGTCACCAGGAGGAGCACTGGCTGTCCCTTAATTCCAGTTTGCTAAACATGCAAAACACCTCAAAATCAGCAGAGTGAATGAGGGTATATATAAACACTACTATTATCATGCTGTTAAGTTATGCCTTTTACCTGATGATCCCAAATAGTTTATCAACAGTGAATGATGCCCTCACAACATCACTGTGAATCTCGTAAATAACTGAGTTAATAATGTAAAAGAATAGAAGGTGCTTCATATCAACTCTGTGGCTATTAACAAGCTGTAATAAACTGTGTATCACAGGGTGCAAAAAACACCACATAAAAGCCTCCTCTTTGTCAATGCCGTATTTGTGCATATGATTTTGATTTAATGTCATTCATTTCTGAGGTCTATTAGACCAATTGCCTTAATCTCACTTATTCTGCAGTCTATTTGCTCTGTGTATCAACAGTATTAATAAAAATCCTTCTATAAACACATACCAGCTGGTGCGAGCACCACCAGAACTGGGAAGGGTGACCTGCATTATCCATACTCTTTTTATTAGAGATAAACATTTTGTCTGGTCCTTCTCAGGAATGCCTTCTCTTGGATGCTCTGCTCTCCCCGGGCCTACAGCAGCTGCAGCAAATCAGGCAGTTTTCATCCTTCTCCCCACCCCATGGGGAAGTGGAGATTTCTCTTCCCCTCCCCTTTTCTCTCTGTTCAGCCGGAGGTGATAATCCCCACGGAATGCAGCATTTAGCACTTGTCAGGTATATGGTAATTGCTACATTCCCAGGGGATTAAATCCATGGAATCTAATTACAGTGGACTGAAACCTCCCTATAAGAGGGGAGCTCTGCTCTATAAAAGGAATGAAAGTCTATGTCACACTAACATGAAACTGAGAGAAGGTGAGGTGTTTGCCTCCTTCCTAGTAAGCACTGTAGTGGTCTTATCTGTCCTTTTCACTGCCCAGCCTATGGGAAAGATCACTTTCCCATTTTGCTGACCGGCCCATGGATGGCACTGAGCCTTGGCTACAATTGCTGTAAAGGTCTGGAAGTTCTGGTCAGGGTAGACTCGTGTCAGGAGTCTGAAAGGCCCTGTAAATCAGGGCTTTGCCTTATGGCCATAGAAATACTTGGAATACAAAGGATAAGGTTCTTTTCACCCTAGACGGGAATACAGAGCCAGACTCCTGTCAAACAGGCAGGAGTGGGATGAGGTGGAAAGGCAGAAACAGCCCTTCATCAGCAGGACAGACTTCAGTCAAGCTAAACTGCAGCAGAGCCTCACCTCAGAGCAGCGTGTCCACATCCCGCATCCTCAGGCACCAGGCTGTATGAACTCATCCCACAGCTTTCTTTGGAAGGGTGTTCCAGGTGGCCCCAGTGGCTACAAGCATCTTTATTTCTCCCTAAGTATGTCTATCATGATCATCTTTACCTCTAGTTTATCTCATAACAACTCCAGATTGTGCTTAACTAAACTCATGGTTAATTCTATGTCCTCTAGGATGTGTTTACCCTTGCATTTAAGGTGGGCAGTAGCTCTTATGGTATGGGCTTGCTAGTGAGGTTTTTCATTCCTCAGATAACATGGATGCAATCCAAACCCCACTGAAGTCAATTAGAATTTTACAATTGACTCACAGGTCTCGCTCAAACATGATTTTACTGCATCAGACTGAAGTACACATCCACAAACAAACCCATATACACTCACCTACAGATGTCCATAAAAATTGTTATTATGGATAATCTAAACTAGTCTTGGCTGTGACTAAGGTGTCACCTAGAAGCATTTTAGTTCATTTCAATTTGAAGTCAGCAGAGCATGTTGCAGAGGAGGGAACGAAAGCATGCAATACAAATATGCTGATCTATAGATGGTACCAGAAGAAAATGAAGGAGACAGGAAGAGGTTTGTTTATAAGAGGAAGGATCTCACATATACAAAGACAAAGTGTGTTATATCAAGATACCAAGTAAGATTCTTGCTGTGTTTCATTTAGATCAAAGAAGAACAGATGCACTGCAAACTCCTCTATATAAGCTATTTTGTTGCATTCAGTTTTCTACTGGATAATTATACTCAGAGAGTAAAAAAATATATGTGGTACCTTGAGACCTCAAATGAAAGCCCTTTGCAATTGTGTGTCTGCCTCTTCTAAGGAAAGGGCTCTGTCTTTGATTACCCAACCTAATCTGAAAGCATGAGTTTCAAGCAGATGAGTTTCTCCTCTGTTAAAATCTACACCTGCCAACTCTGTAACTGACAAAACACAAGCAGAGATACTTTAAAAGGTTCCTGCCCATCTGCATTATTTGTACAACACTACCAAGGCTGCATTGTCAACAACAGCATTACTAATAAAGTCCTAAGACTGACTTTCCAAAGCTTTAGGTTTTAAAAATATCATCTCCATTTTATTTGGTTGTGATTTTGGGGACTTTGTATATTCTCAGTTCATATTTTCAAGCTTTTTTTGATTTTTTTTTTTTTTTTTTCATTCAGAAAGACTAAAATAAAGAACTTGCAGTTCTCATGGAAACACAGGAGAACACTTCTGCCTCCCAGAACTGAATCTTCAAATCCCCCAAACAGTATTGTGAGGCTCAGTGTCATTGTTGGAGTCTATACGCTATGCAAAACCTTGCTTTTGTTGTCTTTGAGTTATTTATAAATCAAAGAGAGGTACAACCAGGCTTGCAATGAAAACACTCTTAAAAAAACCTGTACAAAACATTTAAAATATTATATAGCAAAACTTGTGCTGAGAATGAGGAGACCCAGCCTCATGGGTAATTCAGCCTCTGGATTGATTTCCATGTGCCTCCATTTCATCAGTTCTTTGCATCTTCAGTTTCTGCATGTATGTGGTTGCCTTGTAACACTTAATAAATGAGTCCTTAAAATGTGCTCTGAAATTCCTGGGTGGAGGTCACATATATGTGTAGAGGATTAATCTGTTTTATTAATGCTATGACTAAGATTGCATTATTGGAAGTTGGAAACATAACTGGGCAGTGTGTATATAGCCCACATAGATAATTCTCCAGCAGGGAAATTATTTCTAACTAAGCCACTGATTTCTTGTCTCATTTAGGGTAAATTACACCTGATGTTTTACAGTTTGCACAAAAATAAGTAGGGAATACCAATTCCTCCGATCCTTTCTGGAAATATTTCTCTTCTGATTTGGAAATGCTGAGTGATTAAGCTCCAGTGAACAGTTAAACATTAGTAACAATAAAATATCCATATGAGAAATGGATGGATAAAACAAATCATTATTCCCCTGTTCGTAAATCACAAAAAAAAATGCTTGACCCTGGCGTACCTATCAGCTAAGCAACACAAATAATTTTACATCTATTTGCTCCATCCTGGTTTGCAGTTTTGTTTGATTCTTCTTCATGTTGCCTGTGTCTGTGTGGAACAACATTTTGACATGCAGTGGTGCCCTTCTGTGGTTTCTTTTTTCATTTGTTTTTTTTTTCTGTATTTTCCTGTGGTCACCCTCTATCACAGTGTACAATAATTTTAGACAAGAGGATGCTAGCAAGACAAAGATGCTCATTCAAACACAGGCAGGAAAGCAGGAGCAGGTTACAACCCAGTCTCCATTAGCCCACAACTGACAAATTACATTGCAGTCACCTAAGATTTCCTCTGCTCTTGCAGTGGGTTTTTGCGTGTTATTTACGAGCTGTTGCGTTCAACTCCTGAAGTGCCTGCACTTCCCTCCATGAAAAATTCACTGCAGAGTTCTGAAAAACTCATTAAGTTAGCTGACGTTTAATTTAATCTTTGCTCAGAGTTTGACTGGGTGTAAAAAACAAGGGAGGAGTTGAAGAGTTAGACTTGTATCTTCAAAGTGTAAAGTGAGGCTTTGTCAAGAAAAATGCCTGTGTAAACAGCAAAAAGGCTCTTTGAGGTGATGCCTGTCAGTTAATATAAAATCATGTGTCCTAGAGAGCTGGCTGAGGCAGGGAAAGTGTTAAATATGGCTGGCACAGCGGGGAATGGACCACAGGTGAGAAGAACAAGCTGTTGGGCTGAGTAAACAGTCCAGGGGTGTTCCTGTTTGATGGGGGGTATTGTGCTTGCAGGAGGGGTCTCAACTGCTGCTGTAAGCCTACAGAAGGAGCAACGAAGGTAGGAGATGGGCAGCACTGCCTTGAGGAAGCTGGGTAGTGGCTGGCGGCATCACCAGAGGCTTTTGAAGAAGGCAGTAATGTGAAATGATGCACACTGCTTTCTCTCCCTCAGCCTGCTGCTGTTCTGCAGGCCAAGTCTTCCCCCTCACGTGGCTATAAAGGTGTACTGTGTTATCAACATCCCTGATCATGGTCGTGTGTAGCTCCAGCCTGGTCCTCTGTGTGTTGCCCAGGTTCACACTGGGCATTCTGCTCTCTGCCTTTCCAGTCACCTTCCCCTTCACAGGAGTGCTGTGATGCTTATTGCAACCGTTCTGCTTTATGAACCTGTTCCTCTGACAGTTACTGACATGATTCTCTCTGCTTCCCAGGTAAGAGATCCAGTGTTCTCAGCTCCATGCACAAAACCCCCTATTTCATGTTGCTCTTCTGTCAGAAGCCCTAGATTTTACACACTGATTTGGCATGTTCAAGGTATAGTAAGCGCAGTAAAATCCCCCAGTGAAACTCTGGCACTGAAAACAGGCATTGAAGCTCACTCTTAATATTGACACTGTTCAACCTGTGTCCTTACACCTGAAATCTCTGTAAGGGTCAAAGCGGAGTACTGAGTAGGTTTTTGTATGTTTCAATGAACCTTTTCACTGCCTAGAATTTATTGTAAGGAAGATTAATACTTGGTAATTTTGTGAATACTCTCACTTTATTTTTTCCCAGGAGCTGCACAGCTATTAAAAATAGTGGTATTTGTCAGCCAAATGGAAAAAGAGAAAAACACATTCTGAGAAATGATCAAAGGAACTTTTCAGAAACATTTTTTCCAAGGAACATATTTTCTTAACTTTATAAACTATTAAATGATTGGATTCTGTATTTGCTTGATGTTATATATATTTTTAACCTGAGTCATAATGTTTATGCAGTAATAGCGAAGCCTGCCAGTGAGAAACAACTACCTGTGAATCCAGCCCAGGTTAAATTTGATGGGAAATTGTCATCTATTGATGAAATTGGCCTATTAATTTAGTGGCTCCAGCCACACCAGAGTCTACACCTGAAAGCCACCAGTGTGGCTGCCAGTGTTAGTGAGGTGACCCAGGAGGATGCTGCTGCAATTCAATCTCTCTCCCTCCTCCCTCCAGAGCTGCTGTTTTCAGGTCAAAGCTGAGCTTCTGGCTCTGTTTGAGTGGTCAGAGCAACTTAGGAGACACTTCCTCCTTGCTCTATATTTAGAGGAAGAATAACTTTATATCTTAGGGTTGTGATGGTTTAATAAGTACTAGAGTTTTTTCTTGTCTTCCCAGAGGATTAGAGTTCACTCAACCAGTAATCTAATATCTGATTACAGATAACTCGAAAGTGTGACTCAAAATCTTGTTTGATTGCCAGAGAAATTCGAAGAAGCCCTACCTTGGATGTCTACCCTGTCTTTCTCAATGAAACATTGTGAACAGGAAGGATATTTCTGATTATTACTGGAAACACCTATAGATGAAACCATCAACTGTCTACACACATGAAATGAATTTGCTAACTATGAAATCACCAGTTTGTTACTGAGCTCAGGGTTGCTGTGAATTCAGAAGGCAAAATACACAAACCTTTTTTAGCCCTCAAACTCTCATTTATATTAAAAATAGCAGATGTGTGCCTATGGGGAAACATCCTCAGAAGTTAGCAGTTTAGGGCAAATCTGCAATGCAATATGCAATGTATCTTAGGGAGGCTGCAAGACGACTGGTCAAGTGCGTTTAAATCTTGCAGCTGCGTGTTCGTGCATCCCACACTCCTTCTGGAGCCATTCTTCGTTGCTTTTTAACATGGATATTAGAAAGGTACATGGAAAAAGTGAAGGGAAAGCCCTGCAGTTCCACTTGTCCCAGCTGCACATGGGCAAACAAGCACTCATATTTGCCAGTATTGCATAGACATCAGGACTATGGGATTTATAGACATGTTCATGCACAGGGCAGGTTAAAAAAATACTTTACCTAAATCTTCCCTCAGAGACATACTAATGCAAGTGACTGGAGCTCTCTGTATATACAGAATCAAGTAGGCTTTGAAAGGGAAAATGCCAATTGATGAGCAAGAAATGTACCTGTTATTACAGGTGCTTAATGAACTTTGTAATGGAGATCTGTGTGCACAGTTATTTTTAGAAGCATCAAACTGATGCCTCTGTGACCCTGCGTTTACAGGGTTTTATGCTGCTTTCCTGAAGAGCTCACTCATTTCTTCATCTCACCATGGCAAACTATCAGAACCATTTAGAAAATGAGAACAAAGGGTAATTATTCTCTGCTATTGCCAAATCATTCTACACTCTTGCCAAATTGTAGGACTTCTTTGTATTGTCTGAAACAGTATTCAAAACCATCTTTTAATCTGAGGGGGGGAAACAGGAGAAGAAGGGAAAGGTAAAAAGATTTTATTTGTTAGAACAACTGACATTATCCCTGTAGTGAAAATGAACAAACATTGCTGGACACTGGTCATAAAACCTGTATTTTAGTAGATTAATTTGCTGCCATATAACTATTGTCAGGCTACAAAAAACTACTGAATAGAATTTGTCTTCTCTTTTTCCCTAAAAAATAACCTCACAGCCGGCTGTTCTTCCATAATTTCTAATCACCGCACGCAAGTGCTTTGCTAGGAATACGCTATCTCCATTTGCAGACTGCAAACTTGTATTTCTGATGATAAATCTGCTGAGACATTGGCTTAGTTATGAGCACAACACATGGGTAGCTGGATGATATTTCATGTACCGTTTTATATCTAAATTCAGACAATATGACTCTTGTGTTCCTAATACTGCCAACTCCGAAAATGTTTCCCAAATGTTACTATTATACCTGAAATGAAGTTCATGGAAAAAGTAGGGAAACCCTGAAGCTCAAAACAGTCTTGTCATGAGACAAAGAAATATGTGTACCTCAAGTTATCTTAAGTTTTGTTTATGAAACAAAATCTTAAAGGCATTATAATCTAATGTCTTATAATTAAAAAACTATATATTTTAAACTTCTCTATTCACTTCTGAATGCAACACACTTTTCTACCAATAATAGTCAGGTAGGCATTCACAGCTGGAATTACACAAGATAAGGTGTCCTGCGCATTACAGCAATCTCTGAGCAGGTACAGCAGTTAATTAGTCCCCCAGTGTGAAGTTTGCAATCAGGTGTCAAAACAGTTTCAGTTACAGTGTTGTGGTGAATCACTTCCTTCTGATGCTTGTGGTGATCAATCATGTGGGGCCCTCTTCTAGCTTTTCACACTAGCTTTAAGACAAAAGACATTCACAAATCAAAACAAAATATTATCCATCTGGGCACCCAGCATGTATCTTGCATCACTTTGATTATTTTCAGACGACCAGGTTATACAAACATTTTACTCTCAAATTTACATATTCTTCTGAAACAGGCTTAATAAGGAAATGTTCTAGAAAAGGTGTCAGAGTAAAATACAAAAGGCACATATTTGAATTTCTGTCTATTTTTCTATTTGCTGGCCTTTCTAAGCATTTAATATCTAACCAATGTAACAGGAAAATATCCTGCTTTTCCAGAGGCAGCTTCTAAACTGCATAGCACATAAAGCTAAATACTTTCCTTTTTTCCCCTGAAATAAACTACGGTACAGGCCTGTACTTGTGTGACCACGAGGGTTTCACTACATACACAAAAACCACGTACGAAGAATTTTCACCTGCAGCTATTTTGATAGATTGATTTGGATTCAGGAATGCATCCCTATTTGAGCCCACACTTAAGCATGTGGTTAATAACATGCCAAGGTAATACTTAAAGTTGGTCACGCACTTAAATGTGGTCTTGAGGAGTGCAGGATTTGAGCATGTGCAAAAGTGATTTCTTGACTTGTGGCCTTTGTCATTGCAACACAAAAATATGCAGAGGGAATGCCAGGCACACACAGCAATTACGACAGCCTAACCTCCTGTCCTCAGTCGTGTTTTAATATATCAAATAATTGTGTGATGATGAAGACCTTCGGCTCTGAGGTTTCAGTGGGAATTAAGGATCATTGGAGGTGACAAAACTAACATCATTTGCATAAAAATACACATGGGAAAAAAGAGAACATCAACTGGATAATAATATTCCAGACCTATTTTTAGTGTCTTCTGTATCTCTTTTCACTGACTGCTATGTTCAGAATGGATTTTGCTCAAGAAGCAAATGAACATGCATTTTCAAAAATGCACTTTTTTCTTTTACCTGATGTTAATAAATTATGGAAAACAATTTCTAACTTTTCCCCATTGTTTCCTCCATTTCCAGACCTGTACCCTGGGGTCTGGGAAGATTATTAACTGTGGAGATTGCTTGCTTTCCATTGCTACTTATAATTATAAAATGGTTAAATGAATAAAGAATAAGGAACGTGACCTTGTCACCCTAACTCATGAGTGATTGTCAAGTGAGGTATCCCAATAGGTCAAATACTGAAGTCTTCATTCATTTTTGTTTCATTTTATCATGAACTAAAAATGGAAATCCTGATCTCCCAGAGACTTCTGTGCATTCATACTTTAAAGCATTAGAAAGAAAGGCTACGTCTTAAATATGTATGTTACAGAAGTAAGACCTAAGGAAATCAGGAGCCAACCCCATTGACTTCAATAGAGGTTTTCCCATGAAGGATTGCGGCATCAGATTCCTGGGTGATACAAAGGGAGGTTTACAGAAAGTGCAGGGGATGGGGGAGCTGTATTTGAAGATATAATTAAAGTTGCAACAGTAGTTATCAGTGATCACTTCTGATGCAAGAAGCAAACTATAAGCCCACTAAATTTGAAGGTCTCTGCTCTTTACTCAGTTTAATTTCTAACAATAAAGATCCTTCCTGAAAGCAGGAGGAGGGTAGGCCTGGGGGATGGGTACATTTGCATTTTTGTAAAAGACAGGGGATATCACTCGGGTAGGGAGAGTACAGAATAGTGATTATGTGGAGACACTGGCACTTGAATGTTATTGCCCCTGCTACAGTATTTTGGATAGGTGGATCAATAGAACATTGGCTGTCCTTGCAAAACACAAGAGGTCAATAAATAAATTTGTCAGCATTTTTCTAGCTTGCCACGCTGGGAAATAATTCAGATTACTAAAGAATTGTCACCTTTGATTTATAAAGCTGATTAAATGTAGGTGGTTTGAATTCTCTCAAATCATTTAGCAAGTTAAAAATACAGGGGAAGAAAATTCTACAAGTGAACCAGAGAAATGCAACACCTCTGAATACTCCTCAGCTCATGGAGACATCTGACCTCGATTACTACAACTGCTTTTAACACAGGGCTTCAGTGCTGCTTACCCTTTGTCTATTGACAAGATATGATATTCAAACTAAATCTGCAATAAACCAGTTTTAAATAAGTGCCTGAGATTCTAGGAATTCATTCCAACTTAAGTCTTGGGGCAACAGATATTTTCCCATGTGTTTTCCTACGTTTGCAGCACTTCTTAATTTTTTTACTGCTTTGCATTGTATTATATTAATAGTAGTTGAGTTTATTCATTTCAGTCAAGGGTAAAGCCAGTGTGCAAACCTTTGTATAAACAAATATTTCAGTTCAAGACACTATCCTTATAGCAGACTTTGGAAATATTACATATGATTTTGTCCTGTTGTGCTACAAATGAGTGGCTCTGAAAATTTAAGGAACAGTTTCAGGGATTTCTTTCTTTTTCTACATCATGTACTTTTCCTAATCACCGTTGGCTTGTGAACAATGGGAGTCCCAGATGAGTCTCTTTGATATTCTGTCTAATTAGGATTCCTTTGTTTCCTTTTTTAGAAGAACTTGGATTAAGGTCGTCTGCATCTGACTGCAGTGGCCCAAACTGCTCTCAGTGACACTCTGCAGTCTTTTGCAAGGAAAACAGCCTAGCTGGTACTTCCTGAATATTGTGGGATGAAAGGGGGTTTGGACAGATTCAGTTCTAAGAAACCTATGTAGTGAATGGAGGGAAATGAATCTGTGTCGTTAACAGAAATTTCCCATATCTCCCCTTGGGATTTCGCATTGGGAATGACAGGTATTGTCTCCAAAGCCATGAGCCAGCAATTCCCTAATCCACTCAGCCCTTCCTTGGCTATGAAGAGCTAATCTGGGGTTGATACATTTCTGTCTGGGATTTCCTGGACAGAAATTGGTGCAAATGCACTGTGTAATGGCATGAAGAATAAACCTGATGTATCCAAGAGGCACCAAACTTACTGCATGTTTGCGAATCAAGCATACATTGCATGCTCAATAAATCCAACATTTCCAAGAGAAGCAGTGCCAGGTCTACACACCCACTACACGCCTCATGGGAATTTGGGATGTATGAAAATATACCTAACCTTACTGCACAGAAATTCTAATTGCACTGCCCTTTCAGCCAGAAATTCCAGATAATGGGCAAATCCAGCCCTTGGATTTTTCTTGAATAAAAAAAGACAAAAAAACCTTTACTCCATCTTGTTTGTGACAAAAAAGGATGTGCATGCAAATACCTAAGCACAGAGTAGCTGTAGCTAATCTCGCTGTATTGCAGCTTCCCATTCTGTTTCTCCTTTTGTTAATTACTGACAAATCGTGGGTTTGGTTTGTTAGAAGATGTTGTGGCTATTGCACGGCATTCACTAAGGATGTTACACACTTCATTCAGTGCTGTGTCTCATGCTTGTAGTACCTTGGGGAAAACACTGGGCTACTACAAGCCTCAGTTTCTCCATCTATAAAATGGGTACAGTGATGCCTTCCACTATGTGTAAAGTACTTGTACCAGTACGCATCAGCGGTTCTCTTGTTTTTACAGCCAACTATGACTTTTAATTACACTGTGGATGGTTTGTACTACCTTGCAGATTGCGCCTCCATAAGTCACTCACTCCTACACAATGCATTTTTCAAATGCCCCACAAAACTAACGTTACCTTTGACCTATTCCTGTTTTTAAGATGCAAAACATTAAAGTCAAAGACATTAATATAGTGCACGACCCTCTCTGAGTTAGCTTCAAAAATTTGAGAGGGTTATAGCTAATTCTTCAAAAAGCCTTTTTCTTCCCTTAAAAAATGATCAAGTAGAAACAAAGGCTGCTCAGACAACAATTTCTTCTCACGGAGAATAATTTAAATCAATGAAAATATTTCTGAAATTAAGTAGTAGGTGCATATAGTGAGTCTGTTGACTTTATGTAACTGGTTATTATTACATTAAATACAGGGCATACCGTTACTACAAATCTATTATCATTCACCGTGTGGCTTCTTGTTCAAAGCAGTGAATGCAGTTATGAACCTTTACAAAGGATTAGTGACTTTCCTGCCTTAGAAAAGAATTCTTTACCCCTTTATTTTACAAACTGTGATTTTATTTTCAAAGCTGGAACAAAGGAAAGGCTGTACTCTGGCAAGGAGATGCACTGCTTAAGGCTGACAGCTGGAGTACTGTATATAGGATGTCAGTTCTTGATTTGTCAGCATGTTGCTAGGGGTAGGGAAACGGAGAGTATAGTAAAATGCCTATTGAGATATTCCTGTATCTCATGGTACATATGCACACTAGCTCTTTCCCTCGTCTATCCATATTCATTGCAACTTCTGAAATAAAATAAAATATAATCCTCTTGACACATCTTGTGTTTCCTTTCTTCTCTCTGCCTTTGTGCACATGGCTGAAAAGTATCCGAATGGGGGGCAGCATTGAAAACAAGTCTTCAGGAAAGTCAGAGCGGAGTCCCGGGGTGGAGGAAAAGTGCAGTCAGCTCTGCTCCCAGGCAGCATGAAGGGAGAACGGGACGGTCAGCAAGCTGATGTGGCCGGGGGCACAGAAAAACATGTGGTCTCCTTACTTCAAAGATGGTTCTATATGGGGATCCATAGCAGGATACAGACCCTTACATTCGTTTGGCACTGGAGCCGGTAGAAAATGCAGACAGTATGTATTCACAGTGAGTTCTTCTGATTCTCCCTGAGTACAGCTAAAAGGAAATGAAAATTTGCCCAATTAGCTGTTTCCATGTACAATTATCTGTTTTGCATACCTGAATTAAAATAATTACATGCCTAAAGCCGCTTCATGCACATTTGCAATACTCCATCGAGTTTCTACTTTCTCTTGAAAATCCACCCTTGATGAGAATCTCTACATCCATGTTGGTCTCTATACCCAGCAGGACAGATTATGGAGCTTCTCTTATATTGTATAAAATAACCACATTCACTATTATCTCTCCACATTAGCTAAAGGAGTTTGTCTCAATCTACACACACAACACGAGAGGACACAACATCACCAGTTTACGCATTTTTCTAAACCTCTGCATGCTGCATTAAAGTCTGTAATTCCCCATGCAGCCTGATAAAGATACAACATCTGAAACAAACTGGTCTGTGCTGTTCCTGCAGCAGAAGCAGGAAGTCTGCAGCAGGAAGCATTTTTTCACTCTCATGGTTTATAGTGTCACCAGAAGTCCTTGATAAAGCTATGGTTGCATCTGTTGGGCAAGAATTTTGTCAGCACCAAAAGCTGTTATTAGGAGACCTGGGAGAGAGGTCTGCTTCTCGACAGTATTAATAGCTAGTCACTGCAGTATGCCTCAGACAAACATACTTTTTCCTGTAAGTATGCATGTACATGGACTTTAAAGTTATTATATGTACTCTATAGTGAATGTCCTGCTTTCTTAATCACAAACACAAGCTGCAAACTGTTAATAAAAAGTCATTATTATAAAACTACAATATCCTGTAACATTGGAAGAATACTCTCATATTGAGAAAGCCCCATATAAAAATCTTCTCCTACTTAATCTGTGCTGACACCTTCTCAGATGGATAAACTGAAAGGGGTTTACATTTCAAGTCTACGTGTCATTTCATTTCTGGTGGTTTAGTTTTTGCATTTGCTTCCACAGAACAAGTCACCTTCCTCTTTGTCTAATGTCAGTACTTTAAGCTTAAAACGTCCTCAGCTGCATGTGTTACTGTGAGGCTTCATGGTGTCTTATTTGAAAGCAGGCTTTTTAACTGCCGAAAAAATTCCAGCTTTGTTAATTTCTTTTTAAAAAGTCCTCTCAAAAACTTCAGTATGAAGCAAATTAAGTAATAACTAATTTCTTTTGAGGGGGAAAAAAAGAAGTCATACAGGAAATAATGTAACAATGGCAAAAATGAAGCAAAATCTGATGATTTACTTTGAATAACATCCTGACACAAACAGAGCACAGGGAAGACATTACCCTGTCCCTTTTACAATACTTCTATTGTAGCAAAACACCAATGTCAAAATTTGAATTTCCACGAGTGGAAATCCTGCTTGCTGACGGGCAGACTTCAGGGTGTTCCTGTGCCCATAGGACAGCCTGCCCATCACTGCAGGCTTAGGCCTCACAGAATAGTAGGTTTTACAATCAAAACTCCTCTTAAGCATGCTTAAATGCTACAGTGAAGTCACAGCTGCTGGAAATTACTGTAGCTCCATTCAAGGCAATAGTGATATTGATATGCACCAGCTGAAGCCCCCCGCACTGAGCAGACAGACCCTTGTTGGCACCACCAGCAGCGGAGGCTCAGCCCCCCCCATCTAACTGTGCCTGAGCAGGGTATGGAGGCAGGTAAGAAAAGCACACTAGGTAAGCAGGAACATTTCCTTACACACATTATAATGCAGTAGTTTTTTCTAACACAGGCTGGGTCTTGAGAGTGAGCTGAGCCAGAGCATTGGCAACAGCTTGGCAAAACTCCCCTCACAGGATTGTTTGGGAGGCTTTGGCGCAAGTCATAATTGTGGAAACTGTGCAAAGAGGCTGTGCTTTGGGCTTGGTTTCGAAAGTTACTTGAAAGCTTCTTAGATCTGGGAAGTGTGTTTTTTTTTCTTGTTCCCCCTCCCCCTTTCACAAACAGCATAGATGGCAACTGTTCATCACCTGTTTATCAGAGCACCGACTGCGTCTCAAACAGTTGCAAGGACGTTGTTCCTGCAAGAAGAGGGAAGCAGAGAAATGTAAATCAAATAAACATAACAAATGCAAAGGCAGGGATCAGGTTACGAGTCAGTTGTGAAAGGAGAGGGGGAATCTAACGTGTTTTGAAGTAAAACGATATCTTCTTATGGTGTCGGAACAATAATTCTCAAAATGGGGAAGCACGTTTGCTGCGTGTGTAAAGACACGTGAGATAGTTCTCTCTCTGCTCAGATCAAGGAATACTTGTTCTCATTAACTGGCATTAGAAACCAGTGAGATCTGGCAACATACCATGCCTTTGTCAACTGTCATGCTAATACCTTGGTTTAAACAATTGCCTGTCTTTTTTTATAACCTTTCAAATGCACATTTTTGTTATGCCAGTTCTATGGCATTCTCAACAGCAAGAAGCCTCGGATTTTTCTTCCTGCATTTCTGATACAAGGCGGAAGTGTTGATGAAGGTACAATAGGAAGAAACAAATAATGATAACAAAGAGCCAAGCTCAGGGAATTCTGTTATCAGATTAGGAAGAAGCAGAAAAAAAACCCCAAAACGTTGCAACTCTCCAAGAACAACATCAGGATTGATCGATATTACCTTTCTATTTATAGAGCATCTTTCATTCTGAGGCTGTGTGGTGTTTATAAATTAATAAACATGTGTGCAAGAATCCCATCATCCATTATTGATGTACCAGCTCTTACAGTTTATGAAAATTATTATTTTTAACACTGCGAAAGTTTTGGAAAGAATCACAAAATGACTTTTTGTATCCCTTTCTCTCTGCTTTACAATTCAGGCAGGAGGAGCATTATAGCTGAGTGTGAGGACATGCTCGAAGGTAAATACTGTTGCAAAAGTATGTCTCAAAAAAACAACTGAACTCACCATGTTGTTCCCAGGGATCACTCCTGGCAGAATCTGGGGTAATCTTACATAAAAACCTTTGCAAAAGTAATACTTCCTTAATTTTGAATTAATATGCAGAGATGTCTTCAGTCTCTCTGATATCTTAACGGCAGGTAATTTTGTTTCCTTGCCCATGGGCCACTTGTTAGGGATCTGCCTCCCCATCACTGCTACCAGCAGCAGTAACTGTCACCCTTTAATGCAGTTTTGGTCTTTGAATGCACCTGAAATATGAAATGAAAAGTAAAGGAATTAATCTAAAAATACCTTCTTTAGTCTGGGAATATCTTGTGAAACCCTTAAGAGGCTACGTCCATTATTTTGACAATACACCCTGTTGCAAATATTATTGCTGTGCCTGAAATTTTGTTTCTATTTGTTTAAGATCAAAATAAAAAGGAGGCAAACTTCTTTAACAGAGGGCAAAAATGTAAAATGACCCCTAAAAGGAGAAGTGGGGGGAAAGGTGACATTTGATTAACACCTACAGCACAGCACAAGTATCAGAATTTGAATGCGGCTGTAAAACTCTTCCAGACTTGTGAGTTCTGCAAGATCTTGACTTTTTGGTGTCAAATGCCACGAGGAAAGTTGTATTAACAAATACACAATTTCAGCATGTCATCATATCAAACCAACATATTTAGGCTTCAATTTTAGAACCAGTTCAGCGTACACCTACCTCTGTACATGTGAGTAGTCAGCTTGGGGTTGGGCTTTTAATATCAGACTTCTTTTTTTAATTGAAGAATGGTGTCAGGCGCTAATTAGCATGGATGAATATGCTTTTATTTTGCCATATGCAAGCAAAGGAAAGAAGCAGTTTATAAACTGAGAGCAAGAAGACTGGAAGCTCACTAATCAAGGAAAGGAGAGGATTAAATCGCTCTAGATCTGACTCTTGATATTTAGAGGAAAGGCTGTGTGATATGGGGAAGGACAATTCGGAAAGTTACAACAAAAGTTGAGGGCCTCTGGAGGAGATAACTGACCCATTCTGGGCAGAGGGTATGACTTCATTATCTTCAGTTTGTTTATCTTCTCAAGCAGCCTTTTTTACATCATTTGTATTTCACTGATGTATTTGTCTCTGTTCACTGCACAGCACAAACGCAGGCGTGCTTGAAGTTTGTTTCTGTTTTCAGTCCTGAGGAAGGGCTTGAGTCACTGAAAGCTCCTCTCTCTTCCAACTATATCTAACAAAAGATACCACTTCTCCATACAAATCTTTATTCTCTATCACCTTAGTAGACTTGCTATTGTGATATACCTTATCAAACAACTAACGTGCTTGAATAAATAACAGTAAGATCACAGAGATCTTTCACCCCATGAGTTACAAGAAAAGAGAACATACACATCATGGTATGCCGTCATTTCGAAAAGGATCCATTTGCAGAACAAAGTACAGGAACAAAACTGTAGATTGAGCAAAATGAGCTTCAGGAAAGTGATATATTCTCTTTGACAAATCTACATGTTATTGAACAAGCTTCTGTTTACATGTCTTTTCCTACCCTACGTGTACTCTGCTAAGTAAAAAGTAAAGACATGTCATGCTTCAAGTCTGTTAAAGTTCATAGGCAGCAAAAACAAAATCAAGGTCAAATAGAAAATCTTTAATGGCTGTACTGTCAACGTCCCTCACAACACTTGAAATCTATGAGTTTATACAGACAGGATGTATAAAACAGTGTAAGAAAACCCCTGCAATTTCTTTCTGATTATAAAAATAAACTGTTCTAGGTAAAATGTGCTGCTTAGAAAGTAACCAAATCCTCAAATTTTAGCTGAGCATAAAAATACCTACGAATGCATTTTTAAAGAATGCAGCACTTTGGTCTAGAATGCAAGGCCGCGGGGGGGGGGGG
>JANRGW010047422.1:0-12691 GCA_024733675.1 Psilopsiagon aymara
AAGGTTCAACTGTCTAAGCACAGGTGGGTGCCTAGATGGTACCCAGAAACAGGCAGACGTGACATGGTACCCGCAGGAATCTTGTACTCTGCTTAAGAGGCAGGTGAGGATGACACTCTGTGGGTAACACGATGGCTCTGGGAATTCATGTGAGTCACCCAAATCACTTTCTAGGTCGTTGGGGAATGTGTTTGCCGTAGGTGCAGAGATGCCCACGCTGGCTCTATCTGAATATTGCAATGAGCAGCCTGCCTCAGTTCTTGCTGGGGACTTCTGTACCACACATTTTTTTGGGGGAAGACGGTCACAATGGCAAGGTTCGGGGTCCAAATTCACAACTTTCCAAGGGAGGAACATTTTTATTCTGATCTGTGAAACCTAAGTGAAAACTTGGATCCTAAAACTGTATTTTATTATGTGTTGATAAGGCACCACAAAAATTATCAGTGCTTTATTACAGGTTTTTAATATGGATGATTGCATATATCCCAGCCAAAATCTTCTCCATCCTACATAGGTATTTATCTCAGTTAGCAGATTTTGTTTGCTCAGATCCAAATTAGAAAGCATTTAAAGCAGATAGCACATCTCTAAAAATATACTGAATTTACAATGAAGCTTTAACATTCTCTTGCTAAATTTCACACATCTCATTTGATTTCTGAAGAAAAAAGGTAAACACAGAAATTTTCTTCACCAGTTCTCATGCATTGCTTGCAGCAAAAAAAAAAATGAGTATTTCTCATATTACCACTCTGTGCTTTCAGTAGAGAACAAATGGCTATTCCCTTTACAGACAAAGAAGTCAAATTCCTCATTGCAGTTTGTACCATTTTTTTTTTTCTCTTTATTGGTAATGTAAGTTCCTATGCAAATTCAAAGGCTGCTGTTCAGACTCAGTTGAATATAACAGGGGAGGATGGAACCAAATTACTTCTGTCTATCTTAACAGGACTTTTTATTAAGATTTACCTTGCATGGCTCCAAATCTTGAAAGGATAAATTATCACTTTAGCCATGTTCCCATTCTTGTTAATGTATTTTTACTGCAGTGTAAAAGGTTAGGGTAATGGGAAGAGCTGAAAGCAGAATGGTTACAGTGAAAACCAATTGCTGCCTGTATTTAGATAATTTTCCTTCCAAGTGACAGTCCATTAAGTCTCTAAATTGTTTTATTTGCTACTTAAGAAAGCCTTTGCTTAGTCTTTGAGTGTCAGGAACTAATGAAAGAAGCCTTAGAAGAAAATCTGCAGGTTCTGTTAAAGGAGATCTAATATGACATGCAGAGCTTGTCTACTTGTAGAAAAGTGAGACGGTGCATCATAAAAGGTATTTTTTACAGAGATTTTAGTTATTTATTTCTCCCTTAATTTTAGAAAGTAATAGTTTCAAAATTCAGGCTTAGAAAAATGTCCTAAATTTTTATTCCTTAAAAAAAAAAAAAAAATAAAAAATAAACACAATTTCAACATTAAATATATTTGGTATCTTAGTACAATTAATTTTTTTTTTTTTTTTTTCTATTATACTGTCCTGGGTTCAGCAGTAGCAGTCATTTTTCTCCTTCTTAGTAGCAGGTGTAGTGCTGTGGTTTTGACTTTCAGCCTGGGAACAGTGCTGATAACACCGATGTTTTCAGTTGCTGCTCAGTAACGCTTACTCTGACCAAGGACTTTCTGAGCCTCATGCTCTGCCAGGGAGTAGGGGAAGCCAGGAGGAAGCAGAGACAGGACACCTGACCCAAACTGACCAAAGTGGTATTCTGTACTACAGCACGTCATGCCCAGTATATAAACTGGGGGCAGTTACCCGGAAGGGTTAGATCACTGCTTGGATTGGGCTGGGTATCGGTCGGTGGGTGGTGAGCAGTTGTATTCTCTTTCCTTGCTATTTCCCTTATCATTATTATTATTATTGGTGGTAGCAGGAGTGGTTTGTGCTATACCTTAGTTACTGGACGGCTCTTATCTCAACCTGTGGGAGTTACATTCTTTCGTTTCTCCTCCCTACCCCTCCGGAAGTGGAGATGGGGGAGTGAGAGAGCGGCTGCACGGTTTTAAGTTATGGCTGGGCTTAAACCACGACAGAATATAAAAAAGTTTTGTTATCATCCAGGTCTATCCTGATTTGTATCACACAATCCAATATAAATAATGTTTTGAAATACTCAGTTATCCAAAACTTATAAAGACTTCTGTAAATCGGTTTATATGACACCTCCTCTTCCCCACCCCTGTTCTTCTTTGCTTGATATGGCCCCAGTTTTGCTAGCTCTTCTCCATCTCAAAGCTCTTCCAGCTACAGTGGCTTACTGCAAATACACTACATCTAATTAGAAAGACAACAGGAATTACCACAACCATCTGATATGCCTCTCCTGAGTTATGTGCTCATAACCAAATGTTATCAACACTCATCAGCTGGGGAGTTAAAACTGTCTTTATGCTTTAACGTTTCAGTACATTATGCTCTCATATTTGTGTATATTTTTCCATATATTTCCAGTGCTGCCCCACTTGGGAAGAAATATAACTTTTTCTGCTTCTTTGGAGCATTAAAATTTTTAATGAGAGAGCACAAAATGCCCAACTAAGTGCATTTGGGTTTTGACATTTCATACATAGGTCAGACTTTCAGAAAGTGCTAAGAAGATACTCTGGGAAAAAAATGGACCCTGATCTATCCTCAACAGGCTTAAACTAATGAAAGGAGACAAGATGGCTGTGTGGCCTAATGTCTGTACTTGGGAGTATGAAAGATTTCCAGTTAAGAAAATTCAGGGTACCAATATGATATCAGAAAATAGATGCAGCAAGTTTTAAACAGAATTCTTGCTGAATTGCAAAAGAAATAGTATACAAAATGCCTGTCAAAGGCTGCAGAAGAAACTTTGTTATTATATTAAAGAAAAAAAACAAAAACTGAACAACAAAAACTTGTTTTTTATAACTGAGTGGGAAAGTTTTAGCTTTGTTTACAGTTCTAGAAATATTTTGTATCAAATTTATATGAGAATTTAAGTTATAGCAATCCTTTTTAAAAGAGCTTGGCCCTAAACATTTAACAAGTCAGTAAAGTAGTTAGTTGTTAGAAAAAGCTGTTTTCCTTGTATTTAATGCAGCATTCCGTTTGATGCATGCACTATACGTAGGGCTGCTTTTGTCTTCTAGGATGTGTGGTATTTCTTATTGTCTGTCAAGGCAGAAGTTTTGTATCTTGTGTGCTGGTCTAACAAGGCATTAGCAAGGAAGTTTATTTCAGGTAGCAAATAATATTATGAAATATATATTTTTCTTGATCTGTCATGACACTTGAAGCTATGGATTTTAATGAAGTACCACAAATTAACAAAGTAAGTAGATGCAAAAAAAAAAATGAGCTCTTGCCCTTTTCCTTTTTGCCTTTTTTATTTCTTAGTTTTGCAATATGAGTCAATTAAAGGTATGCTGACTGAAACACCTGAATTTGCCTTTTTGTAGACCCAAGCTGAATGCTGAGCTGGCATTTGAGTTTTACAACTGGTACCTCAAGAGTCGCTGCATTTTAATATAAAAATTAAGCAGCATGAAAAAAATTGCACAGAAACAAGACGAGACCAGCCTAGAAACTTTGGGTATGACCTCTGGAGGACTTCTGGTCCAAACTTGCAGCTCAAGCAAGGACACCTGGAGCCATCTGCCCAGACATGTCCATGGCTATTGAATATCTCTCAGGTTGGAGACTCCACTACTTCAGTGGGCAAGCTTTGTCAATGCTTGCTCACGCCCTCAGTAGAAAAGTGTTTCTTGAAACTGTGTTTCAGTGTGTGCACCCACTGCCTCTTTTCATGTCACTGGGCACCACTGAAAAGAGCCTGTCTCCATCCTCTTTGCACCCTCCACTCGGTTACACATGGATAAGACCATCTCTTCTCCAGGCTGAGCAGTCCCTGTTCTCTCCACCTTTTCTCATAGGAGAGGTACTCCATGCCCTTCACTATCTTTGTAGTCCATCACCGGGCTCTCTCCAATATGTACATCTCTCTCTTGTACTGGGGAGCTCATAAATGGACTCAGCACTCAGGCTGCAGCCTTACCAGTGCTGATCACTTTGGTACAGACTTTAATAGGCAGCAATCCTGGCAGTCTCTCCTCTTACCATAAAGATTGTTTGGTGTTGTCAGTTTCAGGATTAACAATGCCCAAATGCTCAGCTAAAGGGTGGGAGGAAAAAGCAAAGGGGTTGTAAGCTTCAGCAGTGACAGGACTGTTCTGTCAAGAACAAAATCCTTGTTTCCTTTGTTGTGCTTACAAGGGGTTTTAATATAGATTGAAGCCATTATTCCAATCAGTCTGACCAGCCTGTTATTCAAGAGACTTTTCAACACATTTTTACAAGTTGGATTCTCTATAGGCTCACAGTGAGTAGTCTGAACTACTTTTTTTTTTTTTTTTTTTCCCTTTTAAATATCAGGCTACAATTAGGAAATGCTGTGTGCCATTGTTTTCCTAAGCTATATAGCCTACATAATCTGTAAGAGTTCTTTAATATTTTGCTATGTGAAGCAATTTCATGAACTATGAGACCCAAGATCCTGCAGACATAGTCAAATCCACTTCCACAGAAGCAGTATTACTTAAATGCATTTTAAAATAAATTACTAAATTTGGAAACAGAATTTGTGGCATGGCATCCCTGAGTTATCCTCTGACCAGAAAATACTGTGTGGAATCATCAGTAGAGAAAATTTGTTATCACCAGATTCCAAATGCTCCACACTTCTGCTATATTTCTGCTTTTTCAGAGTTTGGAGTATTTAATAGAAGCATCACGACCCAGATTGGTGTCACACAGATTAACTGTTTCCCATAGGAGAAGGACCCAGCCCACTGCTCTGCTCTGGCACAAGGATGGCTGCTGAGAGGTTGCATTGGGTGGATGTCACATTCTCCTGAGCAACAAAGCCTTTGGGAAGAAATCTCCCACACTGGGTGTGTTGGGACCCTTTACTCCTCCCCGCAGAAAGACAGTTATAGGAAATTGGTTCTGAAAATCATATGGCAAAATGAAGTGACCAAACTGCTTACTTACACTTACATTTATGTAGCACCAGACTGGAGGTTACAACACTTGCTGCCAGTGAGCAGCCAGCCTTGCTAAGTATTCCACATGCTGCTTTCTCACACCATCAGAAGCGAAGAGCATTTTCAAAAAGAATTTTGTGCTGAGATCAAATAATCCTTTCAAAATTTTCTTTTCCTTTTTTAATAGTAATTTTATTTTTGCTAAGAAAAGGCAACCATACAATATAACCCCACTATTCACAACGCAAGGAGCATGGAGCGTTTCCTGCATTAAACCAGTGCAACAGTCTCTAGATGTACCTAGAGCTAAAAAAAAAATAAAATTTAATATTAGCCCTGTAAATATAACTGCATTTATCTTAACAATCACCTCTTCTTTGTGCCACACCATTTCCCTTTACTTTCTTGCAACTTCAAGAGAGAGCTTTAGAGAGCATGTTTTCGAAATATCTCCGTGTGTGGAGCTTATTAAATTAGTCTGTTTCTTCCACTATATATATAAAAAAAACCCCACAGATTAAACCTCAAGTCATTTCATGGTCTGAAAAGACTGTCAATAAAAGTGAAACAATGTTTGTAGAGTTTAGTAAGGTGGGTTAACCTTTTGAAGAACACAGCAAATGTTTTGTGGAAAAAGAAATTACATTCATGTGTCCTTTTGGCTTCGCAGAGGTAGTTTTTTAATATAACATGAAAGAGCTGCAGACACATGTACTGAATGGCAAGTATGCTGATCATTGCCCTGTGGCAGGTTTAAGAAAGGCGACAGCCAGAGCACACAGCAGAACTGCCTGAAAGATCGGTTGCCGTGTCAGTTTTGACATCTGTTTTGGAAGAATTTTGTCTGTCTCTAAAGCAGTGTGATCCTCAGTGTACAGTCGCTTTGGAAGTGTTAGCTAGTCCATGTTGTGCTGAGCACACTGATGCTTTGAAGTGTCAAAAGCTGCTCAAGATATTTTAGCAATATATAAGCCCATTTCCTTTGACGGAAGATTCAAGACAAGGCTGTGGGAGAGTGAAATTTCTTCTGGAAGATTACACTCATTGCTATATTAAGTGGCGGAAAATCTTCCAGTCCCTCTAGCCTTTGAAAATTATGATCTACAGCCTGAGTCAGTGTGCTCATATTCTTCCCCTGACTGGGTGGTTGAGGCTCAGGAAGTGTCTCCATTGAAACCAAATGACTGTGGCTGTAAAGAAAAGGAAGGCTCTCGGCTTGAAAAAACACAGAAGTGTGTCTATCCAAGATGGGGAAGCCAGGGGAATGTGATACAACATGAAGAACTGCACAGTTTAATCATTTTTCTGTACACATTTGTTCTGTTCCCTGTAACAACTTACTGTAATCTAAAAAAAAATAGTTAATTATGAATGCATTTTTTTCCATTCTGTTAATTTGAGAGACTTTTACAATTAGAATTCATAAACCAAATTTATTTAATGTTCAGAAAGACAGAATTGCCGTTAATTAAAGATAACAGTAAATCAAAGGCATAAAACAATCACATGCTGTACTGAATATGATTACAGCAGCCAATATGTTGAATACTTGGAGATATATTGTCTATTGCTGATGGGAAAATATGCTGTGTCTTCTCTGATATTGCAGTTCCCCCCCCACCTCAGGTATCCTTTATCCATTTTTCAGAATACTGTCATCCTTCAGATTAGTTGCGGGCAACAAGGCTTTTCATAGCTTGGCTCTAATTCCCCATTATGATACAGCACTTCATCTTAGGCATTGCATTGCAAGCAGTAGTGAAGATTTACTTTCTACCAGTAAATGATACACAGGCACCACAGCCAATCTTTCTATTGACATTGTCTATTTAAACAGCTATGGAAGGTCCATCAACTCCCTGTGCTAACAGAGACGAACAGACAGCTCTCATCATTATTTTTCTTCCCAGTTTTCCTCATCCTCCAATTTTGTTTCCCTTACTGAAGATTATAGGAGGTCACAATGGAGCAGGGCTGGTTAATAAGCAAGGCATAAAACAAATTAATTATTTAAGTTTGGAAACATGTTAACTCAATCAATTTGAGAGGAAGTTTTAGGTACTGAGTTAACTGACTAACGTCCAAACTTGTGCATGTCTCTAAAGAGTCAGTTCAGTAATATTCAGCTCCCTGTCTTGAAAGGCAAAGACACATATTTTCTTGGCATCATAGTAGATGCCAATTTAAATCTGCTAGCTGAATTCAAGATCACTTTCAAGAAAATCTCAGGATATATGAATATATACTCAATAAGACAAAGCCTCAAAGTCTGTTGTTAAAAAAGTGATGACACTGATAGTGACTGGACTGAATTGACCCCAGCAAATACACTATTAACTTCAAAGCCCAAGCTTAATCTCACTTTACTCCATGTAAATTAAATGAGGATGTGGAGAGTTGTATAAGAAGCAGTCAACAGGGTCTAATTTTGTCTCAGGAATGACCCTCATTTATGAGGCTGCGGATATCTACTTGAACCAGCATAACATGAATAGTCACACTGAAGTGTGAAAGTTTGGAGAGTCAGTGACCTTTGTATTTTAGACCACTGAGCAGAAATAAAATAACAGAACAAGGATGTAGCTCCTCTCTTGGAAGACTTAGAAATGTTTTAGGATATTTTGGCCGGTGGCAGATGAGAACTAAGCTAGAATGATAAACATAGTCTTCCAATGTTTTTCTTTGTAGGCAATTAATCTGCCCAGCTCCCTGTACCTAAGCCAATGCAAAAGCCAAAGGTATGCTGAAGATATGTAAGTCCTCCTGTGCAATGAATATGTTTGGTTCATTTTAAGAAGCAAAGCTACCTTTATTCTCACTTACACTGGATTCAAGTCTTATTCTGAAATTACCAGAATGTGATGAAAGAGTGTAAAACTTTCTCTTGCAAAACTTTCAGTTTTGCTCACTTTCAGGGCTCCTTGAGGGGTCAGAAGGGATCAGAAACCTATTACTCATGAAACTCAGGCCTACTATATTTAATAGCACAGAGGAATATTAGAAATCTGTTTAATAAAATAGTAAATCGGTAAAAAAAAAAAAAAAAAAGCTAAGCATTAATTAGATTTGGGATATGTCACACATCTCCCAGATCAAGCACCTTGTAATTAAAAATTAGTTTACAGATTTCAGTTTTCCCTATATGAAAGAGTCTTCCATTCTATTTTTATCTCAAATTGTTCTTGGCAATCCATGTCAATCTGGGAATGCTCTGAATTTTGCTCCAAAACCCTCCGGTAAGTGACCTCATTAAAAATACAGCAGTACAGCATAAAGTGTCAGAAAATGGTTGCAGCTTCCAAAACATTAAATCTCCCAATGTAGCCAAATATTTTGGCAACTGGAGCAAATGTAGGTAGAGGTGGAGAGTCTCTGCTACTTACGGCCGTAGAAGTGTTTTGATTTAAGCTCTGTTTTCTTCTAGATTGTTCTGGTTTAGGATGTCATTTGATTGCAATGAAGGTCCTGCTAGGACTGTTTTTCCAAAATGAATCTTTAAAATCCATGAGAATAAGTTGGTACAGCTTATTATTTTGTAGATGAAGCCTTATTTTTGTAGCTAATTTTAATCGTTGTGATATTCATTTCACGGATTCAGAAATATGTGCAGCACCATTTGTATGAGAGGTACCAGGTTACTTCTGTTTACAGAAAACAAAAAAGCCAGTGACGATTTCATTCACATTTCTCAGCATGTGTGACTCAGAACTAGAAACATTGCTATAAATAACATGGAAAAAATTAGGTTGTTATTAAAAGCTATGGGCTAATTTTTCCTTAGGAAAGACTCACTAACCTACCAGCATCCCTAGTCTTCTGTTGCTCTGAGCACCATCATATTACATATTCAGTGTAAGCTGCTCAGAAATCATGATGTTGGGACAGCATTTAAAAGTTAAGATTTCCTTTTATATTTTGTATCCAGTCAAGAAAGAGCAGAACAGATTCTTTCATTTTACTTTTATGACCTAGTGTGCCTTCCTATATTTTTTATAGTTTTAAAGGAAAGAATTTTTTTAAAGGAACATAATAAAAGTTTTTGTGAAAATGCATGCTTGCATCTTTAAACTGAAATGCCTACAATTCTGATTATGTGAAGTCATTAAAGGAGTATTTTACTTTTTTTTCTGGGACAGACTTTTTGGCATCATCTCATTCAGCATTTCCCACTACAGCAAATTATTCCATTATGTAAGAGTAATAGCCTGGAGTCCCGTTGAAAGGGAGGTTTCCCTGGGCTTTGGGACTGTTCTTGCTGCAAGGAGATGATGATTTCATTAAGTGAGTTGGAGTAATGTCTTGGTCCTAAAAACCCAATGCAGGCTTGCTGTCACGTGCCATAGCAATCATGAGGAAAGCAGAGGTGCCTTGCTGCCTGCCAGGGAGTACATGGCTTCTTCCATACTCCACCCTGGTATTCCAAGGTGAAAGCTGAAGGGGATGAAGATGCCAGCCCATGTGCACTTGACTGTGTTCTTGCTCCAACACCTCACATTGAATGGACAGCCTGGAAGCTTCCATGATGGTTATCCAACACCCATGGTCAGTGCAGGGCTTGGCCCGCAGAAGTGCTGCTCCTCTAGTCACAGGGTCTCAAGGTCAACCTTGGCTGGCTTCTGGCCACCCACAAAGTCACTGCCTCCCCACCTCCTCCCCAGCAGGGCAGGGAGCAATGGATTAGTACAAAGTGTGATGAATCCAGCGGAACAGCAGTTTTTCTCCTTGGTTGCATTTCTTTCATTTTCTGGCTTTCATGCAGGCCTACCAGTAACTCCCCTCACTTGATTAAAATTAATCCAGTCAAAAAATGATCTTAACATTAATTCAGATAAAAACTGAGCTGGGGCCTTGGGGTATTCCCGTGAAGTTCATTTGCCGTAATTTCTCTTTCCTTGGTTTATTTTTTTCAATAGGGCTGTCTCATGATGCACCCACCTTGCCTTCACACAGAGCAGTGATCCTTTTTTAGTCAAGGTAACAACTATCCCCAAGGGTCCTCTTATTCCACATGCAATTCCTCAGGGCATGCACATGCTTTGAAAAAAAGGAGTCTAAGAATCAGCGTACTTCTACAGTGCCTATTGCTGATCAAGAACGGCAAGATGAGATCCTTGTAGGTGCCAGACAGAAGGAGACAGCATATACATTTGGTGTTTCTAAAATGAGAGAATGAGCGCACCACTTAGGCTATCTGTCTTCTGATCACCTGCATGCCTTCCTACCCTTCCTCCCCTATCTCGGCAGCTGAATGAGTAGGGAGCTTTTGGGGCAGTAATGGACAGAAGAAAGAAAGAAGGCTTGGACTGTGGTGGGATTGGTGTTCCATCACCGGACTTCCAAAGGTGGCAGTTTTAGCAGACTGCCAAAACTAGTGGCCCACTGAACTCACACCCCTCCCTTATGATTTGTTGGGGAAAAAAACAGTCTGTCCACCTTGCTGAAGTGAGCATACCTTCATCTTCAGCACTGGCAGATTCCCAGTTCCTGAGGAGGGAGCATTGGCTTACAGACTCATGGTAGAGTGTGAACATGCCAGGTAGAGGAGAAGAAAGGCTGGGTCGAGGGAAAGGGAGGTGTATGCTGTCTCTATTCAAACACACAGTCAATTTTTAGGAACAAATGTGCCTTGGAAGGGTATTGACTTTTTCATGGAGGGTCCCAGGGGAGGTAGAGCCACAGCTGCTGTGCTGGGTGAGGGCCTGTCTGGGTTGCATTTGCTCCACCACCTGCTGCAAGTGGAAATCATATTGTCTATTGTAGAACCAATGACAGACTTTAAAAGCAAGCAAATAAGCAAGGGCATGGCTGCAGCTCTGCTGGCTCTATTTTGACTGACTGCAGCTCCAAGAAGAGAATGTCCAGGACAGAATACAGGACCTAAGCCCTGGTAAAAGACTTCTCAGCAAAACAGAAGAGAAAATTCACATATTTACACATCCAGATCAAGAACAGGAAAGCAAAGAAAATGAATAAAGGCTCTACTTTCATTCTTTTCTGCTAGCAAAGAGATATATCTGAACTCCAGTTTTAGTTCAGAGGATTGCAGTTTATTTCTAGACACTGAAATTTATACAGAAACCAACAGGTTTTTTCTGTCTAAATAAAGTATGGGAGAAAAAGCTGTAAGGCATACAGTAGCCTTAGAAATCTTATATGCATGTTACAGTGAAGATTGGAGAAAAACAGCTACTAATGGCTAACATATTGCTGAATAATCCACTCCGTTACCATGATAGCCACACTGGTACCCTGAAAGAAATTATGCTTGTGTGAATGTAGCATGATGAATAACAAAAATAGCCTTGGATCCTCGAAGACCTGGGGAAAGAACTAATCAATCATGTTCTGTTTCATTCTTTTTGAACAACAATTGTTGCTGATAACAGGTAAGTAAATAGAATTTATTCTCCCAGCCGAGGAAAGCTGAATTAGCTGTCTGATGATAAGCTTCTATACTGGGAGCAAATTGACTGTTTGCAGATACTTCAGGCTTGAGGGTATGTGTTTTGTCAGGGGTATTCTTTCTGATGAAAAGGCACATTTGGTTTTAAAGGCGTCCAGCTGATGATGCTCACCCAGCAGGGATTTGCAGTCTGTATTTTGGTGCCTCACTCCTTACATTCATGGTTTGGCAGCACTGGTGCTTTCCATTCAGCCAGGCATTCCCCACCAGAGAACACAGGATAAAGTTTCACAAATGTGGGAGTCAAACCCTTCTGAGTAAGTCTAATGCTATAGACACTGGAAAAAAACCTGCCAACTCCCATCTGTTTGGCCCAGGGAAAGGCTTGGGTGCTCACACCCAGGTGACTGACTGACTGAGTAACTGCAAGTGTGAGCATGAGCACTAGTGTGAGCTTGCGGCCTGGCTCTTGGTCCATGTACTTGTCACTGGGCAGATTTGACAGCTGGCCTAAAGTTCTGCATTATCTAGATCCTGCAAGTTTCATGAAAATAAACAGTAATATAGGTCAAAAGACCACCTTAGTGCTTCCTCTAAGGGGACTGCTGTTTCAACTCTTACTATATTTACAGGCCAGATAAAGTAAATAATGCCTGATTTGCACAGTAAAAAAAAAAAAATAAAAATAAATAAAGCAGAGATGAGGCAGTTTGCAAGTTCAGAAATCCCTGTAGGAACTGTCACTATAAGAATTTCATGAATGATTAGTTGCTCATCAAGTCATTCCTCCCTTCTGCTTCTCCTTAGATAGTTCCCCTGTTAACCTACTACAGCTCAATAAATACATTTAATTATTGTGGGGCAAATTAAAATGCCTGCTACAGAAATGTACTTTACAAGAGCAGCAAAAATTGTGAATACTCATTGCCCTGTGTGCGCAATCAGGCAAAGGTCTTGTGGATGAAATATTACATGATCACTTAATTAAAGACTGTCTCACAGTGAGCACTCATATGGGGAGTGTACTGAGTCCCTGTTAATTCTGAATGCTTTTCTCTAAATTTGGAATACTTTGTTCTGCAGCCTTTCCTTCCTTTCTTCCTTTTTCATTCTTTCTTTCTCTCTTTCTTTCTTTCTCCTTTCTTTCCTTCTTTCTTTCTTTCTTTCTTTCTTTCTTTCTTTCTTTCTTTCTTTCTTTCTTTCTTTTCTTTCTTTCTTTCTTTCT
>JANRGW010047426.1:0-14652 GCA_024733675.1 Psilopsiagon aymara
TCCCTGCCCATGGCAGGGGGGTTGGAACTAGATGATCTTCAGGTCCTTTCCAACCATAACTATTCTATGATTCTATGATATCAGCTATTTGCAAAATTTTCTATTTCGAACATCTCAGGGCACATACCCAGGATCTGAGGAATGTATATGCTGTACCAGAAACTGGGAATGGTTAGCTGTGAAACCTGCATGAAGACTCTCCAACTTGTAAAAAAGACTTTCTCACCTTGTGTATAAAGTTCTGATTCTGGACACAGCAATCAGAAAGTTTGCCTGAGTAATAGGAAAATTGAAAGTAAAAAATTACCTTCCTTTCCTAGACCTAGAATTTCTGGAAAAAAAAAAAAAAAAAAAAAAAAATTACTTTGAACAAATGTTAAGGGCTTAAGATTGATTTAATTACTTAATTAAATATGACTTATAATCTTCTTATTCGGGAACAGCATTAGGCAGGCTCTGAACACTTCTGAGACATTTAGTTTGTCCTATTCAACCAATATATGTAATACCAGAATCTGAAAACTTGTATGGATTTTATCTTTCATGGACTTATGGACGTTAACTGCAGTTAATGATTTCACTCCAATAATGTTATTTTCTTCCTTGAGATTAATTTATATCCAAGTGCTCTGATTTCAGTCATTCTATTGAATTACTTTGTGGTAGAGAAAGCAAAGTCATAGCTAAATATTGTTGATGTCTATCCCTTTCTCATGAAGCTCTAAGGAAAATTTGTGGCTTCTAAAATACTGCCTTTGCCATTGCTAGCACTGTCATTTTATGCTACTGAACTTTCTTGATGGTTAGGTTTTCCCTTGACGTTAAAAATACAAAGCAAGAATATTTGATTTTCTAGAAGCCCATGATATATTTATGCAGAAGGCTTCTGGTGGGTCCTGCAATACCAAGTACATTATTCTTTCTCACCTACGGACCTTTCTCACCTTTCACTATCCCTTGGTTTATGAATAAATAATCCATGCATTCATATTTCCCGCTTGTCAAACTCAAGCAGCAGTGAAAACAAGCAGCACAAATTGGCAGTTAATACACCTTATTTCCAAGTAGAAGCCGGTGCATTTTCTTCAGCGTAAATGGCAAGATGACGCTGATCCATTTTGACAGGCAGCCTGATCTAAAATTACTCAACACACTTTGCCAATGGTTGGGGGAGCGTCTCCCATGAGCTTGTTCCAAAATCCCTCATTCCCCGGGGTGCTAATTAAAATTTACTGGATAATATTTGAAGGCTCGATGGTTCAAGTTACAGCAATTATCAGTTACTAAATGTTCAAGCCTGAGATGATGCCTGATGATTGGATGCTTTATTCAAGATATTCAACAGGTTTTCCTTCCTCCTTTCCACCCCCATTCTTACACCCCCTATTTACCAGCCCCAATTTTTTTTCATTTTCCATTCAGATCTTCAAGAAGCTAGATCAACAAAGTGTCTCAATCAGGCTTTAGACTGAAAACTAGTTAAGACCTGAGCTAAATTACCTATTCATCCTCTAATTTTTTGTCAGTTAGTCATCAAGGACTTAAAAAAGGATGGACTTGTTATAAAAGCCTTTAAAAAATGCCGAAGTCAGAAGCCTACCTGTGTTATAATTTTAGTAAGCAAAACCAGAGGTCAAGTCAGTGCTGCAAGAGGAAAAGAGTATATCCCAAATCATCTCACTGCTCAGTTCAGATTTTCTCAACAAACTCTCAGATTAGAGACTGGTTAACCACACATGCAATAAACATTAGCCTCTTTCAACTTAATGAAGTACAGCTATGAACAAAGTTTAAGGTCTAGATGGCTACTAGCTGGCTTATTTCCCTCTTCCCTTAATGTTTTATCAATACATTGGAACACAGAAACTCTGAAATCCTTTTAACTTTTTTGTTACCAATAGAATCAAAGTGTCTCCTTAGACTTTGATGAATTTTTAATTACATATTTCACTAAAATAATTCAAGTAATACTACTGCAGCAATTTCTCCTAAAATCTTCTGAAATTTCTGGACAGTTTCTTGCAATGTTGCAGTAAGGAACAGCCCTCCTGCTCACCAAGAAAATGCTTTCACTGGTCTCTCTAAAAAGAAAAGACCACGTCCTTTCTCATGCCTGGAATTAGCCACCCCATGAACAAGGGTATACTGAAATGGCAAAATATTTGCATTCCATAGGTACCTTTCAACCATACGTCACATTCTCTTTGGCCCTCATAACCTTACAATAACCACAGCAGAAGGCAAAGCTACTCTGTCTCTGTGAGCATCCCGCTCTGTAACCTACTCAAAGACCAGAAAATTTACTGCAGTATTTGTAAGGGGTAGGAAACCCAACAAGTTAGCACATGAATTTAAGTTCATGACCTTTTGCCAGGTGTAACATACCATCTTATAGTTTGCTGTTTCTGGACAAGAAAGAAAATAAAATGCCATGGATAAATAAGGCTTTAGGACATTAACATGACAAGACTTCCTTAACTTGGAAGTCCTATCTCCTAAAAATGTGTGGCCTAACGTTATGAAAGTTGACAGGTTAGCTTCAAATCCATTAATTAAGCTCAGTTTACTGCACCCACACCTGTGTGTGCCTTGGCTTTCCAAATGGCTGAAGAATAGCCCTTCTTATCACTGCATTGGAAGAGCCCTGTCCTATCCCTCAAAACAATGTGACAGAAGAAGCCAGAGCACAAGATAAGCCAGAAAGAAGACAAAAATCATGGAGAAGAAGAAAAATCAAATCACGGAAAGAAAGGGATGAAGAGGGAGCAAAGTTTGGCATCATATGGGTGAAAAATTTTCACAGAAAAATGGAAAAACTAATTATATAGACATAAATAATTTCAAGTCTTAACACCCACCTTTAGTTTCTAATGTTCTATTGTATTTGATGATATGTTTTGTATACATACACATTGTGTAAACTACTGAACATCATATTTGATGAATATTGGAAGTACATGCATGATTTCCTGAAGCTATTTCATACTACAAAAATAACATGTTTTTCTCATAACACGCTTAGGTGTCTACCTCAAAGAGCATTAGAATAAGTATCAATGTCAGTCTCATTAAATACAAAAGAAAGTAGAGCTACTCAGGAATTTTCCAATTAAATGATTCTCTGAGAAAAGCAGAGGTTCATTGAAATTTGCATTTGTTCCTGGGATCTTACCAGTATCTATAATGTTTAGGTACAGAAAGGTTTCTTTGAAGCTGGAATTTTTGATCAAGAAGAGAGACCAGACATAGGTCTGGAATTAAAGAGTGACCCTCAGAAATATGAGGTGATTGGTGTTACAAGAAAAACATTATTGCTGCACACCTGATTTCCTTAATTATAACCATGTAGTAAGATCTCTTTTAGCACACACCAAACAATTTTAGAGAAATTATGCACAGTAGAGACTAGGAGAAACCAACTCAGAGGAAAAAAATGCATTAAGTCTGGATGTGGTTGACTGAGAACAAACTTTTATGTCTATCAGACTCAGTAAAATAGTGTTTCAAGGTCACTCTCTCTCACCTCCCTTCAAGCCTGTATCGCATGTTATTACCTAGATAAATAAATTAATCTATGTTCTTTTATCATGCAGCAAGATGCTTTTAACACCCTCCTTCCATTGAGAAAAAACCTGAAGCACCACAACAGGCAGAACAGAGAAACAGGAGCTTCATGATGTTCAGCAAAAACAAGGGCATAGTCCACACCTGGAAAGGGCACAATTGCATGCACCAGTACATGATGGGAGCTGAACAGATAGGAAGAAGCCTGGAAGAAAAAGACCCAGGAGTTTTGCACAGGTTGAGGGAGGTAATCTTTCTTTGCTCCCCAGAACTGGTAAGGCCACTACTGGTGTACTGTGCCCACTTCTGGGCTCTCCACTATAAGACAGACATGGATCTATTGGAGAGCATCTAGCCAAGGACTGGACCAAGACTGTGAACTGACTGAAGCATCTGCCATGGGAGGAAAGGCAAAGAGATTGTGGTTTACTGAGCCTGGAGAAGAGAAGGCTCTGGGGAGGGCCTTATTAAGATCTCCTGATATCTGGAAGGTAGGGTGTAAAGATGACAGAATCAGGCTTTGGCCAGTGGTACACAGTGACACAGCAAAAGAAAGAGGCAGAAGCTGAAACACAGAAGGTTCCTCCTCAACATGAATACAACTCTTTGTGAGGGTAACCTCCTCAACATGAGTACATACTCTTTGTGAGGATGACAGTGCACTGTAACAGGCTGCCCAGAGAGCTGGTGGACTCCACCCTTGGAAACCACCAAAGGCCATACAGGCATGCTCCTGGGCAATCTCCTCTATGTGAGCATGCTTAAACAGGTACACTGGACATGGTGACCTCAAAAGGGGTGACCACTTCCAGCTGCAGGCTGTCCAATCCCTCCCTCCTTCCCTGGAGCCCATCTCCAAGCCAGGGCAGAGGCAGCTGCACACCCTGACCCAGCCTCAGATCTACCCAGAGCCACACATGCTCCCCTGCCAGGGACCTGTGCCTGAGTCTGTCTTTCGCTGTTACCTGGGCAGGAGGTCCCACCAGCACCTCTCCATTGAGCACAGCAGCCTGCCTGAGGAAGACAGAGACACAGTGCAGACCCCAGGGCTGGCTAGCAGACAGGGCAGCTGCTGCTGCTTGCTGTTGCTGTCCAGACTGCAAGGAGACCCTTCAGAAGACCCCTGTCTCCCCTCTCCCACAGCATTTCATTTCTTTTCTACTCCCAGCACCCAAGAAGCTCCTGCACTTGGCATGTTTCTCTTGGCAGGAAATGGTGTCAGGCACCAAGGAAGAGCTGCAGAAGAGCACCTCTGCTGCAATGGAGAGCAGCACAAACCCCCGGCCTTGCCGCAGGGCCAGAGGAGGCAGCAGAATGTGCCCCATGTGGCTGGAAAACACTGAGGACAAAGACCATGACAAAGCCTGCTGCTTCCACCAGTTCTGCATTGAGGCCACGGGCCAGGAGAAGAGCTATTTATGTCCACTCTACAGACAAGCTTTCTACCTGCTCTTGCACTCTGTGCAAGCGGATGACAATGACAAGGAGCACATGCTCCCCTTGACCATCTGCCACCAGAAGGACATTATCACAGAGAGGGTCCGGAGCAGATCCGCCTGTGGCCTGGCAACCCACGCAGCTTGGCCGCCGAGAACACCCCCTCTACTGGCAGAAGCGAGCCTATGGTGAGACACTGAGCACAGAAGCACGGTGCAGCTCCGGGGCCCTCCTCCCAGCAGGCTCCCGAAATTCAGTGCTTTTGGGGAGCAAACCCCACTGAGCACAGAGGCATGCCTAGCCAGCCCTGCAGCTGAAGCCTACAAGCTCATCCTCAGAGCAGTGTGTTGACCTCTGCTTTTTGCTTGCTATTGCATTCAGTAAGAAGCCAGATGCTTTCCAGGAGATGTTTATTTTTCCCAAAACTTCAAGAAATTTTGAAAACTTTTTTAAAACTTTTAAAGCTATCTAGCATAGGTCATGCTTTCCAACAAGCACAGTTGTTGAAAGTGAGCTGCCCAGAACTGTGTTCTGCACACATCGCAAGTAGAGTATCACTGTTAAGAGTATGGAGGTTACTGTTCTGCCTGACATCAGTAGAATGGCGCCGGGCTGAGAGCCCAGTGCCCACCTTGTCTTTGGATGTCTTCAGAAGCTGTCTGGGTGTTTTTCTGAGTAACCTTCTGTAGGAGGCTGGGCAAGATGACGCTCGGAACTCTGTTCCATCCTCACCCATTCTGTGATTTTGTGGACTGAAACTCAGTACGTGGAATCATTTTTGTTTCTTGCCTAATATATCAACTAATATAAGCTCCTGTATGGAGATACCATGACAGATGATTCCCCTTCCATTTTGCTTTTACACCAGAAATACTTGGCTAGTATTCATTACAGACTATTTGTCTTTGTCATAGACTGAATAACAGAGATTTCTTAATCATTAAAACTAATTGGTATAGAGCAATGGGATATACCTTTCTCTGAAAAAAATATACCAACACCATCTAATTGTGATGTTGAGTGCAGTGAGTTAGGTATGTGTAGGTTGCTTGAATGTATGCTTTTCAAACCATGGTTTGAAATAGTCATAGAGATTCTGGAGATTTGTCAAGATACATTAGTACTGGTTTTGACATTGATGGTACTTGGCAGTGCTGTAGCTGAGTTCCAAAAATATTGACAAGATGGTTGAACTGGTGTCTGGGTAGCTCTTCAAACTGAATTTGAGCCATTCTGTAAAGTGTGTTGGGTGGACATTTTACCTAAAAGCATATTTCTTTCTTGCTGTGAGAATGGTTTCTCTGTGTGAAGTTGCCAAAATAAATCCTGCTGAGATGCTGGAAAGAATAAGATCATCCTTTCAGCGCAGAAGAACACCTAACATTTGGCTGGCAACATGAAGTGAAAGGTTCGCTGGTGCCAAGAAGGAGTAGAGAAAAATAGAGGAAATTCCTCTGTATATCCATTTCTTTGAAAACACAGAAGGATCTTGCTGTGGATTTTTGGTTTAGCTTAATTTTATTTTTAGATGTACTTTCTTGTTTGGTAAATTACTTAGAAGCATATTTCCCAAATATACTTGTTAGTCTTTGGTCTGTGGAAGTTCACATGCCAAGGAAGCATTTCATTTCATGTCTCATTGTCTTAAATCAGGCTCAAAATCCCACATTTTCTGAAAGGAACAAGTCTGTGGATAATCAGCTGTATGACTGGGGGTTTTATGCACACAATCTTTTTTGTTTTTTTCCTTTTTTACCTTCTTTGCCAATACACTATTTTCATTTAAACCCCCTCCAATTTCACTCTTTTCCGCAACAACTTTGGGCCCTAGTTAGCTGTTGAAAATATGTTCATATTATCTTGTCTTCTGATTTAAAATGACAACAATATGGTACCATTTTCGGCAATTTTAAAGGAAAAAATTCAATGTGTAATGGTCCTACTAATATGAGAAACATTTTTTTTTTTCATCAATTTACATATGCTAGGGACTGAATATACCTTCACTCGTTAAATGTTTTCAGAAGTCACAAAATCTCTTTTATACAATATGAGAGAGATTAAGGTCTCAACATCATTTTCCATTTTAGAAATTTTACTTTGGAACAATCAAAGAAACTGGAATACATTACAGGTTGTATGTTTGGGGTGCAGCTGGTCCAAGCAGCAAGAAAAAAATACATTAATCTCCTCCATATGTCTTGTAAGAAAAATCTTGCACTTCTTCACTTGCTGCTCTTCTGGAAAGCTGGTAGTATTACCCAATCATTGATAATGCTGGCTATTTTGTTTTTAAAAATGTAATGGCTGCTAATGTCTCCCTGTTTCCCACAATCATTCAGACTTTTCTTGAGTCCTTTATATTAAGCCACACTGCAATGATACCTCCTTTTCAGCCAGAAAAAACTATTAGCTCTTATAATTATTCAGTTCAAGATAAACAAGCAGTTTCATATCTAAAAAGATTCTTCAGATGAAATGTTTCTGTTTATTTTGTTTGGTTTTGAATTTTTTAATTTTTTTTTTTTTTCCAGACAATATTCTTCATAAAATCTTTTGACTATCAACCACTAACAACAACAACACTATTGACAATTCAACAGGTAATTCAAAGGGTACTGAGGTGGGCAAAATGCGGCATTTGAAAAGGTACTTAGCAGTAGAATTCTTTAAAAACTTCTGGAAGGAATAGTGTGACAGTTTTTTTCCATAATTCCAAAACAAAAGCATATACATACACACTACATCCAGCATATGAGCTAAAGCCTGTCATTACAGAAGCATCTGACCTCCTTTAAATGTACAAACAGATATTTTGCATGCACAAACTGGCATTCACAGAAATACATAGAGCAATTCTAAGGTTTGTGGCATGTATCCATTTGATTGCGTAGCATATATGGATTCAATGAAAAGAAAGTCTACTGGGTTTCCCTGGCAAGGTTTTGGTAGTTGGGGAGATACAGCACTGGCTTCCTTGAGGAGCTGCTAGAACTTTCACCCATGTCCAACAGAGCCAGTACCAGCCAGCTCTGAAATGGACCTGCACTGGCCAAGGCTGAGCCCATGAGCAGCAGTACTAGTGAGCTAGCCTCTGGATTAACACATTTAAGGGGGAACAAACTGCACAACATCAGCAACAGCTAGAAGACTGGAGCAAGAATATCTGAGAAAAAAAGCCCTGCAGACATCAGGGTTGATGTAGAAGGAGGGCAGGAGGTATGCCAGGCACTGGAGGTGGGATTCCCCTGCAGCCCATGGTGCAGACCATCAGGAGGCAGGCTGTCCCCCTGCAGCCCCTGGAGGTTCACAATGGTACAGATACCCACCTGCAGCCCATGGAAGTCCACAGTGGAGCAGATATGCACCTGCAGCCCCTGGATGATCTCATACTGGGGCAAAAGTATGCGCTCAGAGGAGGCTGTGATTCTGTGGAGAGCTGGAGCAGGCTGCTGGCAGGACCTGTGGATGCCTGGGGGCAGGAGCCCATGCTGCAGGTTTGCTGCAGGATTTGTGACCCCTCAAGGTACCCACCACTGGAGCAGTCTGTGCCTGAATGGCTGCACCCAATGAAAGGATCTCCATGCTGGAGCAGAGGAGTGAAAGGAGCTCTCCCCTAAAGTGAAAGGAGTGGCAGAAAAAATATGTTATGACCTGATCATAATTTACGCTCCTTATTCCTCTGTGCCGATCTGGGGGGAGGAGACAGAAAATCTGGGAAAAAAGGTGTTGTGGTTTAAGCCAAGAAGGGGAAAAATGACTGCTACTGCTGAACCCATGGCATAAGGAAAGCCCAGGAAGAAGGGAGAAGGGGGGGAAAGGTGTTTTAAGATTTAGTTTTATTTCTCATTTTCCTACTTGTATGTTGATTGGTAATAAATTAAACTAATTTCCCCAAGTCTGTTTTTGCCTGTGACGGTAATTGGTGAATCATCTCTCCTTGTCCTTATCTGGACCCACGTGCCGTCTGTTATATTTACTTTCCCTTGTCCTTCCGAGGAAAGAGTGATAGAGAAGCTTTAGTGGGCACCTGGGGTCAACCCACCACAGAAAGCAAGTATGTGCAGCATTCAGTATATGTATGTTGGGGAAGAAAAAAGCGCTGGAACGCAGGTGGAGTCCTTGTGTGCCCATGCATGTGTTGTGAGGAAAATCTGTCAGACTAAAAGAACTCTTCCTCCATGCTGATAATCTGAAAAAATAGTCTTGGGTTTTCTTTCTCCAAATAGTTGATGTACGAAGGTAAAGTAGAATAAAGCTTCAGCCTCTGTCAGTGTTGTTCAGCTACAGGCTATACAGAGCTGCTTAGATATATGAACTTTCTTCCTTTTAACATAGCATCTGTGCACATGAGACTACTGGAACCAGCTAAAATCTCTCAAATTCATGTCCAGGAAATAAAGTCACACCAGCAATCAGAAATGAATCCTGACCTCTGACTGGATAAAATTGTTTCTCTTTTTCTTCAGCTTCACAAGAGCAGCTTTTTGGTATACAGAAAGACCTGGACATATCAACTTTTTAATTTCACTGAAAGATTCTTCTCTATCCTGTTGAATGATAAACAATTTCCAAGTGAAAGTAGCATTACCAAAATTGTACACTCTTTTTAATATGAGCACAAGTCAGGTCAGGCATTTCCAACATTCTTCACTTCTGAACATTACAGCTTTTAGGAGACATGTTCCCATCTCTCACATTCTCACTTTAGATATGAAACATAGCAAAACTACGTTAAAAAACCTGCAATTTATATTCATGATATAGGAGGTGACCTTTTCACTCATGAGTGGTATAGTCATGTGGAGTGGCTAATGAGAGAACCTTTACTGAGAGTGGATAAATTTCAAGCCTTCTGAATAATTATTAGACATTTTATTGTATTTATAAACTTCCCTTATTTCAAACTGTCCCTTGATTTATAAAGCCATCTTACTTTTATAAGCGATAATGGTAGTCTCAACCAGTGCCAAAGACTGATGAATCATACATGTAGGGGCTCCTCTTCCTGATGCTGAATGCCAGAGAAATGCAATGAGGAGTAAAAAACAGAACTGTAGGGAAAAAGAGGGGACAGAGGATGAAAGATGGCTGAGAAGGAATGAGGGAGGGAACATCTGTACTGCACTTCACTGATGATAATCTCTGCACAGTTTATGACACAGAGGCAGTGGGAACAGTGAGGTAATCATTTTACTTGCCTGTCATCTGCAGAGAGTATTTCAAATTGCAGGGTGAAATTCTGGCTTCATTGAAGTGAGTGACAAAACTCCTGTTGATTTAAATGAAGGCCAAGATTTCTATGGATTCCCAGAGGAGAGGCAGACTGGCAGAGTAGCATCTGTGCTGTCTTCGTGACTGTGTCAGGCTTCGTCAGGATCTTAGAAGATTTTCTTCAGCACAGTTCCCGAACTGTATAAGGGGTTTGAGTACCCCTTATTGCTGCAGATAATATAGATACTTTCTTAAAAATGTGAAATAACGAAAGTACAGTTCTGAGCCTGAATTGGAACAGCTGTACATACTAAGCACTGTACTTACAAAGAAGGCACTGTGTGTGTAAAATATGCAATGGTGTGTGCATATTTTTAGTAGTATTTCTGTTTGGGGTTTTTTTTCTCCTTTTTTTTTTTTCCTCCATTTCCTTTTCTTTCAACCTTAATCTGGGCAAGAAATGGGCTCAAGAAGGCGTGACAGCTAAAAAATATCATCAGTTGCAGTTCTCAAACTAGGGAAAGTCCTCCTACCATGACAGTGAGAAATTTAGATCTTGGAGGCAGGAGGAGTTGTCCCAAAATGTCTGAGGTACACAGTCATGAATTGCACAGAACAAATATTTTCCTGATTAACAAGCAATCCATGCACACACAAGCTAGAAAGGGCAGACCTGGTAGGCTGCAATGCAATGTGCTTACAGATGCAATCTTATTTGTTGAGGATTTTTATAGGAGTAGGCCAAGACGGAGGATCATGGTAAGTGAAGAATGACATTCACAAAAACTGGCTACTTGCCTGTGTTTGATCATGGTACCAGATATGCTGCACGAAAGAGAATCTGGAAGGACAAAAGGGAGGAATTAAGAAAGTGAAGAAATTAAAACCCAAAAGTAATCTTCCTATGAGCCCCAACTGTATTGCAAACAGGTGAGGTGCATGTATTCATGGCCAACATACTTGGCTAGTGGTGATACAGAGGGGTGATCCTTCAAGCTGCTAGCTTAGTAACCCAATGAGAATCTCTATTTGCTAAACATCTTCCAGGTTACACTCCTCACCACCTTCAAAATACAAAAAGCTACCTATGCAATGATGTTGACAGCCTCCCCTGCACACACCTCTAGCTGCTGCTACTGTAAAGCAGGGGGGGCAGACGGTGTGACAAGTCAGCCAAAGAATAAAAAAAAAAAACAAATAACAAAAAAAAAAAAAAAAAAAAAAAAAAAAAAAAAAAAAAACCCCAAACATCAAACATATTTTCTTTGGGATGAGGGGTGGGACGGGAACAAAGGATGATTGATTATAGTCTTTGAAATGGGGAAAACCTCTGCAAATTTCTCAAATTTTAATCAAACTAGAGAATACCTATTTGCAATTAAAGTAAAAAACTATCTTAAAGTCTATGACTTTTCTGCAATATACTCTGGAAACTATACCATTCATAATTATTTTATGCTTTATATTGATAACTGCAGTCAGTAGATACTAATAAGAGTGTGCTCACATTTGTGTGAGTATGCTAAAATGAAAAAGTTAAAAACCAGCCACAGAAATATGAGAGAATCGTATATACTTTTTTATAAAGTTTAAGTGAATAGTTTCAAGTAGATTATGAGAATTTCTGTGTACTGTTGTGCACTTACACATGCACAAAAAACATCTGTATGTATGTTTGTGTATTTATATATAAACAATCCTAATACTACTTAAGTTAGTGACTTCAGTATGCATATGAGCTATATTCAGACAAACACATACCTATGTACACACACACACATACACTCCCCAGAAATTATCTTGAGCATATAATAACTATGCAAAATGTCATTTTGGTTGAATTCTACCAAAGAATGTCAAATAAGCTGACAAAGCTCTATTTTATTTAATGGACAAAATAGAAATTGGGTAAAATCTAGGTCTGGAGTCTTACTGTAAATGAATTAATTATCCTTCTGGATCAAGGAAGAAGTACAGAAACAGGATCAGGATACTTATTGGCTGCTTTTTTTGTTTTGAAAGCATAATGGCAATATATTTGGAAGAGACAGGAAGTTTAAGTGAATTCAAACTTGTGGACAGAGGAACTAAGATTATGCTGTACAAAAATAGGCTCTTATATAATGATACACATTCACCTATCTTGGTTTGTAGAAAATGAAAAGCCTTTTGAAGAAGCGAAATCTGAATCACAACAAAATATTTTCATTCTTTTAGGCTAGTTTAATCACCTCACTTGTCTTCTTGTTTTCTAGGCTTACAATCTGGTCTGTGGATTTAAGTTTTGGTTTATAACTTCTTAATTTCACACACTCTTTTTTTATGTTCATGGACAACATCTCTTGCCTTGGATGTTTGTACTGCATGTATGACCATTCTGTGTTTTGGAGATAGGAGCTGTCATCCCTGCAAGCAACTAAACACCATAAGCCATCAGCTCACCTCTCCTTTGGGATGGAGCAGAGAGTATGGAGCATAAAAGTGGGAGAACTCATGGGTTGAGATAAAGACAGTTTAACAGGTAAAACAAAAGCTGCACACGCAAGCAGAACAAAGCAAGGAATTTTTTCACTGCTTCCCATTGGCAGGCAGGAACCTGGAAACCTCCAGGTAATCAGTACTCCATCACATGTAGCGGTTACTTGGGAAGGCAAAATGCCAGAACTTTAAACTTGCTCCCCTTCCTTCTTCTTCCCACAGCTTTTATTGCTAAGCATAAAGTCATGTTGTCTGGGCTATCCCTTTGGTCAGCTGCAGTCAGCTGTCCCAGCTATGTTCCCTCCCAGCTTCTTGTACACCCCAGTCATGCTTGCTGACAGTTGGTGTGAGAAGCAGAAAAGACCTTGACACTGTGTAAGCATTGCTCAGAAGAAATTAAAATATCCCTGAATAATCAACACTGTTTCCAGCACAAATCAAAAACTTAGTCCCATCCATACTAAGCACTAAGAAGAAAATTAACTCTACCACAGCCAAAATCAGAACAACTGTGTTTTTTTAAAAGCTTTATTACTGCAGGGATGTCAGTCTGTTTCACAAAGAACAATCTCACAGATTTTATTATAAATGTTTTAGGAAAATTAGTAATTAGTGTCACCTGAACTGGTTTTCTGAAAGTCCAAAAGATATTTAAATTTTCAGAAATTTAAAGAAAGAAAAAATTTCATTATCATTCTCAAAAAAGTGGAATTATGTGTTCTAAAAATTAGGTCCAACTTGGGATTTTCTAATTCCACTCATCTAAGCATCTTGAAATTACTATATCAGATCTAAGTTAAATGTACATTTGAAGATCTTAAGTCACACTGATGGAAGACAAGGAAAAGATCACAGAACATCAAGAAGAAGCATCTCTAGTTCTGTACATCTAGATACTCAATGCTTTATTCCTCCTGTTGTTGAAAAACCTTGCGGAAAATATTTAATTCTATTGTTCTCCAATTTCCCCATCTTTCAAGTAAAAGAGTAGTACTGCTCATTAATATTCTTAAGTACTTTGAGATCCCCATACTAAAAGAGCCATGGAAAAGAAGAGATTTATTACTTTTTCATGATGTATCAGCTGCAAGTAAAAACTCATAAGCTGTCCCTACATAATGGTTATTAATCTATGACTCTAGAAAAAAAGGCAAAAGCTCCTATATTGGTGACATGAATAGCACAACTGGATTTCACTCCTTTTCAGCCCATTAAAAGGTCTGCCTCTTACTTCACATGACTTGAATCAGGCTAGCAAATTTGAATAAAGTCAGCTAAGCGTGAAAAGAGTACTTACGTTATGCGGATCACAGCCATACTTCACTGCTATCCAAATGACCCAAATGCCCATCAGTCACTAGAGGCAATAAGAAGTCTAGCTACATTCCAGTAAGTGGTGCTGGTAGCCCTGTGTGAAAAGAGCTCAAAATTCTTTCCGAAGAGATAGTGTAAGTGCAACCCTAAGAGCTAAACTGAACAAAATCCCAGATTGTTTGTTTTTTAACATCTTCATTTAGCAAAGCTCCTTAGTTTTAATTAGAGATAGATATGCTTAGACTACAGGGGATGGGAAGTGGGAGGGGAAGTCTTATTAAAATAAGCTTGCCAGGCTCCTGAGAGGATCCTCTGGCATATGTCATTCAAGTCAGTGGGAAAAAAGGGAAATGAAGTAGCCAGCAGAGCTACATGGATCACATTCATTTGGATGAGTCACAAGACATGTCTGCACTGCCCGAGGGCAAGACCTCTGGACCTGCTTCAGCTATACAAATGCTGGAAGTGGTGCAAAAGGCATGTGGGGCACAGATACCTTTGTAGGGTGTCTTCTCCCCATTCTGTAAATGTTCCTGCCCAGTTCATCACAATCTATGCAAAACAAAGCCAGAATAAGATCTGCTGCACTTAACAAAAAAAAAAAAAAAAAAAAAAAAAAAAAAAAAAAAAAAAAAGACACCCCCC
>JANRGW010047427.1:0-16269 GCA_024733675.1 Psilopsiagon aymara
CTCATATCCAATCTGAACTTCCCCTGTTTCAGTTTGAACCCGTTACCCCTTGTCCTATCACTACAGTCCCTAATGAATAGCTCATCCCCAGCATCCCTATAGCATATATTAAGGCTCTCAGTTTATAGTACCGCTAAACATTATACTATATTAACAAATAATTTGCATATAAACAGCTGATTTTTAAGGCAAAAATTTAACACTACAGATAGGAATGAGATTGAAATCTCTGATAAATTAACTCATTTGTTTTTGTACAGAGCAGCACTGTGGCAAATGTCTCACTCATGGCAGTGAGTTTTGGACACAAGACCTACGATCAGAAAATTTACCTTCTGAAGAGTTCACAATGGCCAAAGATAACACATAAGAAAGGACTACCTACAGATCTTAAATGGACTGCATCATCTTCTGGTCATGAAGGAACTGAAGGGCTATAAATATTACTTTGTGTGAATCAACACATGTTGACAAATGCAAGCTCGCCAAGTAAGCACCAACAAGGAGTCTTAGAAATACACATTATGTATTATGTTACAAGGGTTAAAATCATGTAATACAAGTAATGACTTGTTAAGAGACTCAGCTTTTCCACTGGTTCTCATCCTTCCCTTCTTTACAGTAGAACCTTGGCAGCCACAGCAGCAGGAACCAGATTTCTGCAGCCAGTGACAGAGGTAACACTGCAGGAGACAGAATGCTCCATGCTGCTTTAAGATGCAACAGTGATTTCTAACAGGAATTCTGTCCATGGGAAGAAAGAAATGGATTTTGCATGTTATAACAAGCATTCCTTTCACAAAGCACAGTAAGGAAAATCCACTTCATTAAAGTTATTCTTAGCAGCAATACTTAAAACCATTTAAAAAGACTATTGCTTCACTACACAGTGTGCCAGCACACCAGGTCAAAGCAAGGTAAACACCTCAGATACACTGGGAAATACATAGTGCCCTTAACTGGCAGGATCCGTAAGATGGTAACTCCCTCTATCTCAAGAATCTGTAAAAAAAGGGGAATTAAGAGTTTTCAGTATTTGTCCCATTTTCTGACACTTCTCTCTGACCTGCTCTAGCAACAGTGTTCTTTAAGATTACATTACTGGATTCCACTTCAGTCACATCCTTTCTCTTCACCCTCAGAAATAAGACCGGAACTGCTATAGGCTGTGTAAATGGTTTTCCTCCACACAAATCTCTCAAGTTCAAAGGGTACTTCCCATTGCAATTTGCTATTCCTTTGTTCCTCTATCTCCTAGCAAACCACCATTACTACAGGTTCCCAAGTGATGCACTGGTACGTCTAGAAATTGAGGCAATCCTCACCAGCAGGACAACTCAAACAGGCTAAATAGCGAGCTTCTGAACGATTACAACCTGAGCATTTCTGTGAAAGGCGGGGACATAAATGAGCACAAAAAGCAATCAAGGCTCTTGAAGCAGCTATTTAGCAATGCCAGTTTCAACTGCGCATCTCAGCTGAGCTCCAGAAGATGCTTCAGAAGCTGAAGGAGCATTTGACTACACTTCCCTTCTGCTATTTGTCTCGGTAAGTCATAGAATCATAGGATCATAGAATGGTTTGTGTTGGAAAGGACCTTAACATCATGCAGCTCCAACCCCCTGCTGTGGGCAGGGACACATCACACAAGACCAAGGCTCCACGTTGCCACTCTGCCCCACTTGTCTCTGAACACTGCCAGGGATGGGACAGCCACAGCTTCTCTGGGCACCCTGTGCCAGCACCTCAGCACCTTCACAACAAAGAGCTTCTTCCTTAGATCCAACTTGAACTTCCCCTGTTTCCATTTGAACCCATCACCCCTTGTCCTGTCTCTGCAGTCCCTGATGAAGAGCCCCTCTCCAGCATCCTTGTTGGGCCCCTTCAGACACTGGAAGCTGCTCTGAGGTCTCCATGCAGTTTCTCTTCTCCAGGCTGAACAGCCCTGATGTTCTCAGCCTGTCTTCAAAAAAGATCTCATTTAGAGTCAGAAAGCAGCCTTTATGTCTTTACCTCTTGTGGCCAATTACACAGCACTGGCTATCAACCTCTTTCTCGGATTATGCCTGTAAGCCTGGGCTCATCTAACCTGACTTCACTGAGGCCACAAGCACCTCACATGGGAACTCACAGACCTTCCCCAGGATAAGAAAGATTTACTTATTGGTTTTACTGGATCTGTAATTGAGATCTTCTTTAAAAGACAATTTTCCATATTACTTCAAATAAAAAAAAAAAAAAAGAAAAAAAAGCATTCTTTAATAGCATTAACATAAATTTGGGCTGTTTTCATATACTAAGAAGAACAAAGCAAGCTATTAGCTAAAACACTTTTTACTGATTGAGGCAACAATTGCATTAACGTGAAAGCAAGCCAGAAAACATGTACAAACATCAGTGCAAAGAAAATACTTATTAAGAGCAATTTTTATTTCTCTAATGTAAGCAAAAGCTCCTAAAAGCACTTCTTCACATGTACACAGCCACTTCAGTATCACAGAATCACAGAAGTTCGGGTTGGAAGGGACCTTAAAGCTCATCCAGTTCCAACCCATGCCACAGGCAGGGACACCTTCTATAGAGCAGTTGCTCCAAGCCCTGTGTCCAACCTGGCCTTGAGCACTGCCAGGGATGGGGCAGCCACAGCTTCTCTGGGCACCCTGTGCCAGCGCCTCAGCACCCTCACAGGGAAGAGCTTCTGCCCAAGAGCTCATCTCACTCTCGCCTCTGGCAGCTTAAAGCCATTCCTTCTTGTTCTGTCTCTATCGGGCTTTGCCCAAAGCCCTTCTAGGTTTCCCATAGCCCCTTTAGGCACTGGGAGCTGCTCTAAGGTTATTTTCAAGTTTATTCTTATTGTTTGACTGCATTAAAATATTAAGAACTGTACTTGGCATAGTTCTGACAATCAGACAATTTTCTGCTTCTGGAAGCCATTCCCACTGCAACTGGGAAGTCCACAAAAGGAGAACTGTGAAGTTATAAAATTGGCATGCATCAGGAGAGCTGCAAAGCTTAACTTCTCAACCATTCCAAATTTCATCTATTTCTGCCTGTTTCAGTTCAAACTCCCACAGTTAAAAGCACTGTATTTAGTGCTATCTCAAAACAGAATCATAGAACAGTGAGGACTGGAAAGGACCTTAAGATCCTCCAGTTCCAACCCCCCTGCCATGTGCAGGAACACCTTGCTCTAAACCATGCATCCAAGGCTCCATCCAACCTGGCAGATCAGAAGCACTGTCAAATTCTCCTGTGTCGTAAGACAATGCCACTTTGGAAGTGCAAAAAAGAGAAAGAATTGCCAAAACTTAAAGGTACCTTACAAAGGAATACACATTCTCAGAGGCGCAGCTTTACTAAGAAACCCAGTACTATGTAAAAAGCAATTCACATTTTATTTTCAATTGCAATAAACTGTACAAAAATGTTTCATTCTTGCCAAAAATAACAGCAATATTTTCAATCTTACATCTAGACAAACAACAAATGCTGATTTTAATCCTTCCTAGGTAAGTTTACAAATAAACAGACAAGATGCAGGGGTTTGTGTCAGAGTCAGGATAGAACAGATTAAATGGAATCAATGTTAAGTTTTTAGTGTCTTTTGGGAATTCCCATACTCCTGCCATGCCTGTTAAAAGCCTAAAAGAAACAAAAGGTTTGCGTCTCACACAAAGGAATGTAAACAGTCATTGAGAGATTTAAGAGGTTGAGTCTTCCAAGGAAACCATAAACGTACCTCTATGTCACTAACATTCTCTTTACATTGAGAGCAGTCCACAGCACTGTGATTGTGCCATAGCTGAATCCACTCTCCAAAATGACATTTAAATATACACCAAAAACTTCTTTTTAAAAAGGATTCCAAGAGAATAAAATCCTAAAGTAACAGATCTGAAATGGTCAATACTCTTTTTAGCATTTTGGGGGTGGTGTTTTTTCTTATCCTAACTCATAAGCAAATATGTAGCAGCCCCATCAGATCTACCACCGCAACGTATTTTTTCCAAGATGCAATACATGAGCACCTAGTTAAGTTAACCAGCACCTTTGCCAAGAGCATGGGCTTGTTTTCAGGCTTGATTTTGTTTGCATAGCACATTTAATGCAGACTAACAAACCATAATCTGGGTCACTGACTGACTGATTCAGTCTAAGACCTACAATGGAAAGACAGTTGCGGTGATTTGAGATTTCAGGCTTTTTCCCCTCAGAGTTGAAGCTTAATTAAAAGCTGTTTCAACAGCTTGGGTAGAGCTTAAAAAATTAAGCATCTCCTGTTACTTCAGAGTTGTTTGAGGGAGTAAAGTCTTCCTGAAACTCCGCTTTATAGGGATAGAGTTTAATGTAGGTGTCCACCATTAAATCCAAGTCATGTTTTATGTCAAAGTTTATGTTCAGCAAAGCTAAGTTGCTCGACCTTTGTGTTGTCAAGGTGTTTTTCAGGTAGGCCTTTAAGCGCTTTCGTCCCATTTCATACTTCTCATTCTCCACCTTCATCACTGGAAGTATGCACAAGACTTTAAGCAATGCATAAACATTAGGGAAAAACTTGATGTCAGGCAAGTGAAGTGCTTCATAAATAGTAGCTGGGAGTTCAATGTCTTTTCCTCTGTGCTTCCATTTGATTCTCCAACAGTGAAGCTCAGCAGAAAGTGTGTCTGGATTAGGCAAGTCATTTTTGTACATGTCGGCATGATGCTCCTCAGACGTGTTGAATTTAAGCTGCCCCATGACTGAGGGCACCAATGACAGACACTTAAGAGCTTTTAAATGCTGTTCTGAAAATATATCTTTTAATTCTTGAATAATATGCTCCACTGTGGGGATACTAAGGATTTCTTTGTAGTAGTTTTCTGATGTTACCTCAGAGGCAAAGTTCCCCTGTTGTGCTCTACGAAACTTTCCTGGGAGCTTGATTTGTACATCCAGTTTTGTAGCCAGATTTGTTGCTTCCTCAAACCAGAATTCGTGGTAAACTTCAATATTCTCCATCACTTCGTTCAGAGAATGCAACACTGCTGTCAAGCTGCTGGCTGCAAAAAACACATCTGATGTTTGGCCTTGGAGATTTTTCCCAAATGCTCTTGTGAAAGAGAGGACGTTTTTCAGAATGACAACCGTGACAATGAAGTCAAAATCTGTTAAAGCACTTGAAAGTACAAATGCTCGACCAGCAATGCAGTTGTTCCACCTGACAGATGAGTCGCTGCTTACCGCATCCAAGCACAGTACCAATGCTTGCAGCAGGTCCACTAAAACCTCAAACACATCATGCCTGCCTGTCCACTGGGAATGGCAGATCTCCTTCAGATTGTTACCCCTGTCCTTGTTGTTCTGAAAAAGAACAGAAATTGTGTTGTCCAGTTCTACCAGTAATTGTGGAGACTGGCTGAAAAGACAACAAACCTCTTCGATTGTTCCTAATGCAATGGAAACACTAACTACAGGAACGGATTTTGCCAGCCAAATATTTAAGGCACAAGAGGAACACAATGTATACACAGCTTGTGGATACTTCTCCAAGAGTCTCGTAGCCACAACTTTCATTTTAGAAGCAAACCCACTAGAGACGATGTAGGCTTGGCCTCGACAGTACTCCATGTTTAGACCCCACTTCTCAGTAATAGTTGTGTGGAACTTAACAGCTAAAATTTCAGGATCAGCCTCATATGGTAAAAATCCGATAAATTCTTCTCTTAGATTATGAGAATCATCAACAAATCTCACCAACACAGGCAAATGTTCCTCTCCTGCTATGTCTACTACTTCATCGGTGACAATAGAAAAGAAGTGCGAGTCTCTTACTTCCCTCAGTGTCTCTTCTCTAACACAGTTCTCACAGATCTCAAGCATTTGTTTCTGCTGAGTTTTTGAACAGTATTCAAGGTTGACTGCAGTCATCTCAAATCGCTTCCTCAGAACTTCATCTCCAGCATTTATTCTATATTCCAGCAGAGCCTGAAAGTTATCAGAAGCAAAAATACCTTCTGGAAGCTCATCAACATTATGGCCATCTAAAGGAATATTTTGTTTGCCCATTAGGATCAATATTTCAAACAAAGATTTAAGGTAATCTTTGTTTTCTCTTTCTTCCAGTGTTAAGGGGACAGCTTCTTCCTCTTGTTCTTCCCCTCCTTCCTCGGAGACAGCGTTTTGTTCATTGTTTTCATTCAATTCTTGAGTTGCCTGTTCCCGTTCAAAAGATTCATCAGCTACAAAATGTAAAACACTGTGTCAAAATAACAGGAATAAAACATAACATTTGTTTTCCCTTAATATCCCCATTTGCTTTATGCTACTGGAGTTTAGAGGCTAATACTTCCAGTTTAAAAGCGAATAGGTATTTCAGAAAGAGTTATACTGACTGTTTGAATCAGGCAGGAACTCAGTTATCCTCCTGACTTACATAAACTTACAGCTGTGTGTCCTGCATTACCTTGTCAGCCTTAGTGAAAAAGGTTTGTGTGAACTCAATTATTTGGGCCACTTACTCTTCTGTTGCTTCAGTGTTCTTATTTCATCTTCAGTCTTTAAAAAACAAAAACAAAACTTGTATTGATGATAATGTCTAGCACATGAGCTTAAAATATTTAAACACATCAAGATCTGATATAAATATTGTAGGTGAGACCATTTTAATAGTGTTAATAAAAACAGTAAGTGCTAGAAGGTTTTAGAGAAGAAGGTTTCTTCAGGCAGTTTATTGCTGCCATGACACGTATTTATAGAATCATAGAACAGTTAGGGTTGGAAAGGACCTTAAGCTCACCCAGTTCCAAACCATGCCACAGGCAGGGACACCTTCCACTAGAGCAGCTTGCTCCAAGCCCTGTGTCCAACCTGGCCTTCAACACTGCCAGGGATGGGGCAGCCACAGCTTCGCTGGGCACCCTGTGCCAGTGCCTCAGCACCCTCACAGGGAAGAGCTTCTGCATAAGAGCTCATCTCAGTCTTCCATCTGGCAGGTTAAAGCCATTCCCCTCAGGCATGTCCCTACAGGCCCCTGTCCAAATTCCCCCTCCAGCTTTCTTGGAGCCCCTTTAGGCACTGGGAGCATCTCTAAGGTCTCCTCTTAAGGAGCCTTCTCCAAGCTGAACCAGCCCAGCTCCACAGAAGAGGAGCTCCAGCCCTCATGATCTTTGTGGCCTCCCCTGGACTCACTGAAAAAGGTCCACATCCTTCTTATACTGGGGGCTCCAGATTCACAAAGGAATATTTAGAAGTTGTCTGTAATTTTCCAACATATAAGCAGAATTTAGGAATTGAATTTCTCTTAATTGTCAGTATCCTTACAACCACAGAGACTCAGAGACACTCTGTCTGTAAATGACACAAAAGAGGTATTGACAAGACACAAGTTCCAGCAGAAACTTCTTGACCTTGATTTTCTCCATGGATCATCTTCTCAGTAAATAAGCTAAAACAAATACATCTGAATTGGTACAGACATAATGGGTGAACTGAAGATCACAATCAATATGTAGCAAGAATTTCATGCATAAGTTCTATTCAGAGCTGTAATAACAAGCAAAAGGAAGCTACGCACATTCTATGGAAGACAGAGTCAGCTCCAGATAAACATATTTCATTTTCCAGATTATATCATAAAACCTTCTTTTGGAGATAAAATTTGTAACAGCATAATATTTAGGCATTTAATTTATAACCAGCAAAAAGATAATAGAATAGGCAGTCCAGAAAATGCGCTGCAGTGCTGACATGGCAGGGAGTTGGAACTGGATGATCTTAAGGTCCTTTCCAACCCAAACCATTCTGTGATTCTATGACAGGCTTTAACACTTCTGTGTAACAGTTTCACATGAATTTACTTGCCTTTATTGTTTTAATATTAAAAATAATAATAATCATTTATCTTACTTGAAAAACTTACCAGCTCTTTTATCCTTTTCCTGTGTCTGCTGTGGGGATTGTTCAGGTGACTTGTAAGATCAAATATGGTTGGCACAGCGTTATCCCGTAAAACTGTTCTGTAAGGGCTCTGTAAGAAGACAGACGTCCAGATTAGGGATGTCTTTGGGAAATTCATACTGTGTGCACACAGAGTAACCCCTGAATTTCCCCGTGCCCTTTCTTTGCCCCTTTTTAAAGTATTTTCACTTTCTTATGCTCCAAAACACACAGAAAGCTATGCTACGCAGTTCACATTCTGGGAATAGCACGAGGGGAAACGGGTTTAAACTGAAGCACAGAAAGTTCAGGTTAGATGTAAGGAAGAAGTTCTTCCCTGTCAGGGCGGTGAGGCCCTGGCACAGGTTGCTAAAAGAAGTTGTCAATGCTCCACCCCTGGCAGTGTTCAAGGCCAGGCTGGACAGAGCCTTGGGTGCCATCGTCTAGTGTGAAGCATCCCTGCCCATGGCAGGGGGTTGGAACTGGGTGATCTTAAGGTCCTTTCCAACCCAAACCATTCTGTGATTCTGTGACATCAGGAGAACACTGGAGATGAGCAGAGAGATACTAAAGAGAACCCCAATCCAAATCACAAACACCTTTTCCTCCCCATTATCTTCACATCATAGACCCCAGATGCATTAATTTTAACTGGCTGCAATACTGTGATTTTGTTAAAACTAAACATTCTGAGTAAAAAGATATTTACGTATCAGAAAGAAAACATTTTGGTACTGTTGTGCTGGTTATTATCACTTATAGCACAAACCACTACTGTGAAAGATCATACTGAAAGAAAATTTACCTGTCAAATGAGCAGGAAGAAGAAAAGACTCCTAGATGGCCATGTAAAGGTTTCTAGCAGTTAAATACTACTACTTTAAGTAAAACTTTATATTTTGGATATACTGTAAATGTATGGTGTCTAAAGTGGCTGATTTCAGCAAGTACAAAAATTTAACAGATGACACCTCCACCTGGGATTAAACTGAAGCACGTTTTAAATAAGCAGAGTTTCATTAAGCTTCATTTCTGATTAACTACTCCCAATGTTCATGTGTTTGTTTCTGGGATGCTGGCTAATCAGAGACCGTATCTCACCTAATACCATCAGGAGCTCAGAGTCCAACCTGTGTATCTGAATTATCCTTTGGAACCGAAAGACTGATTTTGCCAAAGTATCAGAGTGAAATTCAGCTGTTAAAAGCAACAAGAACTGAAAGCTATAATTTCATCAACAGGAAACAGTGCCATGATTTTAGCTGGATAATACACAACAGGAACCAAAAGCTTGACAGATGCAAAGGATGTTTAAAGCTCTTGGCCACAACAGCGTGCAGCTTTACCTAGTAGCACTGTGTACACACTGCAGTAACACCAGTTACCCAAATTTGCATACTTACATATAATAAATTTATGCAATAAAATGAGCACTGCTTAACATGAAGACCTGTAGTGAAGACTAGTGCTCCACAAACATATTAAAACAACAGAAGCATCTCTCCTTTTCTCTCTGACTGCTCATTTCCACCTCATCCTTTGTGCCAAAACCTGAGAGTCTGTGTGATGCTCTGGACCATGACAAGGATCCCAGTTAAGACTAAGGGATTGATTTTCCCAGGGACCAGTTACTCAAGGAGTCAAAGATTAAAATGAGCATTCTGATGAAAATCATCAGACACACTTCACAAGATGCCACAACCAAGCGCTTGTTTTTACTTACACTTCTGCATATCATAGAAGTCTCAAAATGTTTAGCACACAATCTGTAATGCTTGTTGAGTTGATCTGGAGTTTTATCTTCTAAATCTGCCCTTCGACAGTTCTCTACCCATCTTTGACACCTGTATGTAAGCAAAAGAATTAGCTTGTTTTAAGAAAAAACAAAATCCTCCACGACTTCAAACTGTTCTCAGAACTGGAGTGAGGTGAACCCTGCCCTTCATGGGACAGTTCTGTACACCTTCTGTCATAACATACCAGCAAATCTATTAGAAAGCTGGTTTTCTCCTTCTGCGCACCACTTAATACCACCCCAGCAAATTAAGGAATCTTTTCCCTCAATCTAGATATTCAGGCTAGATATAAGAAAGAAGCTCTTTACTGTGAGGGTGCTGACATGCTGTCACAGGACGCCCAGGAAAGTGGTGAATGCTCCATCCCTGGCAGTGCTCAAGGCCAGGCTGGACAGAGCCTTGGCCGACAAGGTGTACTGTGAGGCATCTATACCCACAGAGCAGGGGAGTTGGAACTGGATGATCTTAAGGTCCCTTCCAACCCTAACTATTCTAGGATACTATGTTCTTGCCTTTGTCTCAAACACACCCACCAGACTGTTCATGAAACCTGACCATTTAATTCTCAAGAATTGCATCCTTAAAGAAAAAGCTAAAAAAGAAAGATGATCTTGAGACTAAAGTCATAAAGGTTGCAAAGGCAGCCATTAAAATTGCTGTCTTCTCCAACTCCCTCCAAAATACAGCACTTATCATTTATTGTGGTCATTGGGGAGTTCAAAGAAGATTTTTAAACAGTGACACTTGAAATTTTAATAAGAATAAAAGAGAAGCTGCATGGGAACCACACAGTACCCTTCCAGTACCTGAAAGGGGCCTACAAGGATGCTGGAGAGGGACTCTTCATCAGGGACTGCAGCAACAGGACAAGGGATGATGGGTTCAAACTGAAACAGGGCAAGTTCAGGTTATAAAAAAGGAAGTCCTTCCCTGTGAGGGTGGTAAGGCACTGGAATAGGCTGCCCAGAGAAGTGGCAAATGCTCCATCCCTGGCATTGTTCAAGGCCAGGTTGGGCAGAGCCTGGGGCGATATGGTCTAGTGTGAGGTGTCACTGAACATGGCAGGGGGTTGGAACTGGATGATCTTAAGGTCCCTTACAACCAAAACCATTCTATGATTCTGCAGACAGTGTTCACATGCCTGTAGTTTTCCTCAGATGCATATTTTTACGTTTACTTTTGCTTTGGATTAGTTCTCTGAGCTATAAGACAAAGCTAATGAAACACTTCCCCTAACAGGGACTCTTTTTAGATATGAAAAATACTGTTTCCTCTGGTGAGCAAACCACTTGTAGTAACTGATGCAAATGCATTAGTCAGCTCTTATTTTCCCCAACAGAACCTATACAATCACTTTCTTGCTATGAATTTTTGAGTAACAACACACACAGATTATACAAAGCTACTCCAGCAAAGCTCATCTGCTATTTTATTTGTTCATTCATATATTTACTGCACAAGACTCCAGCAGCTACTAATATCTTTATTTAGAAGTTGAAAAAAAAAAGTCACTTCCTTCCTCAACAGGAGTTAATAGTGAGCAGCTGCAGCAAAGAAGCCCAACAGGATGCTTGTGGACATCAACAAGGGCATCACCAGCAGAGATAAAGATGTCCCTGTTCCACTCAGTGCTTGCCAGTCCACCCCTAGAATACTATGTTCAGTTGTGGTCCTGCTGCACAAAAAAGATGTGGACTGGCTGGAGAGGAGCCAGAGAAGGCCCACAAAGATGATCCAAGGACTGGGCAGTGTGTGAGGAAAGGCTGAGAGCACTGGGACTGTTCAGCTGGAGAAGTGAAGGCTCAGGGGAGACCTTATCCCCATGTGCCAATATTTAAAGGGTGGCTATAAAGATGATGGAGACCCCCTTTTGACAAGGAGTCCCATGGAAAAAACGAGGGGTGATGGGCAAATGTTACTCCTGGGGAGACTCCCATTGGACACAAGAGGGAAATTTTTCCCAATGAGAACAACCTGTCACTGGAATAATCTCCCCAGGAAAGTGGTGACTCCCCAGCATTGGGCACTGTTAAGATTAGGCTGGGCAGGGTGCTGGGCCATCTAGTCTAGGTCATGCTTTGCCAAGAAAGGTTGGAGCAGATGATCCCTGACGTCCCTTACAACCTGGGATTCCTATAAGCCTGCAAAAATAATGTACTTCCCTTACACCTCATGGCATCACAGAACCACCAGTTTACAACAGCTGTAAGTATACAGTTGATAACATACAATACAGGTGAGTAAAAACCTTCACATGAACACAGCTAACGATTTATTTGTTCATGGTTTTACTATACATGGTGGTTACACAATCTCTCCTTCCTCCTAGGATAAATCCTTCCCCAATCAAACTCAAGAACAGAGACAACACCATTAGAAAGATTATAGTAATATCACAATAGCTCCACAGCAAAAAAGCAGAAGAAACTTCCACTTCAGTCTCAGACTTATTTTATTTTAGTATCCATCACTATGCTACACACTCTTCAATGTGGACTCATTTTTAAGCCATATGTTGGGTTTCATCCTAATTGGTACATGTTGGCAATGCCTACACAGAGAAATTTTGTGAAGAGCCTGCTATTTCAGTAGGCAAAGTAAGCTTGAGCTCCCCACAACCAAGTTATGGCTGAAATTCATGAAAGTTACTCAGTCCACTTAAAACCAAAAGGCTCTAAAAATGCTTTTTGAAGCATTTTCTAATTTTCCTCAATTAGAAAAAAGATGGGTTATGACCCAGGAAACAGCTGGAAGTTAGGAGAAAGCAATTCTACTATTATTTTTTACTGCAAACATGGAACTGCTGCTCGTAGGAGAAAGGAGGGAGAAAAGTAATTCATGATTACTCAACAATTTAGGAATTAAGGCTGTCACGTCAGATGTTTTGATGGGTAGCCCAAATGAGGAAATCCACAGCTCCAAGTGGATTCACCATCACCTCTACTTCAACTGAGGGCAATAAAGGGCAACTGAGAAAAAAAAAAGGGGGAACCTTGGGTTACCTCATGGTGTGCTAACTCCTCTGAATCACCTTCTGGCAGCCACAAAGTGGTGTCAGCAATGGTGAATCAAAAGCTGACATGCAGGTGTCAAGGACAGACAAAAGTCGGCCTGAATCCCTTCACCTCTGCAGTGGCTACCAACCAGAGAACAAGTTAAATAGATACTAGCAGAACAGATTAATGAGTGATGGCAGAAGAGCTCTTCACAGAGGGTTTATTCAGGAAATGAGTCTCACACAGATTAAATTAACCACCCAATACTTCTCTCCCTCCCCAAATTCTTCTGTTACAGCTGCAGCTACTGCCTTTTGTGCTGAAGCCAACACTGCCTGAGCACATGGGCCAAAAGAAGCCCTTAATGTGCAGAGCTCCACTTTGTATTCTCTGTTCAGACACAGGCACCGAGCTCCTCGCCCAACCAGAGCAGTGGATTAGCAACTGGAGCTCTAGACACCTAGGAAATTCTGCTGGCAAAGACTGGAGCGTTGATGCTCTCTCTCAGGTAGCTACAGGGCTGGAGGAGATGAGGGAGGTTATGTGACTGGACTCAAGTATGCCAACTCCACCTCAGTCTGAATTCAGCCTTTCAGTCTTGTTATGAGTTTAGCCCCTAATCTAACACTCTCCAATGAACAAAGAATGGAAGAACAAAGAAAAAGGAGACCAGTCCCCCGAAATCACCCAACATAGCTCTGCACAGTGTTACCCAAACAGCAACTAAATAGATTTTGGGAGAAAATTATGTATAAAACTTTCTCCAGCTTTTTAGTATTGAACTACTGCACTCTGCATACTGTTGAACAAGCACTTTAGTTGCAAAATACCTGGCGCAAATTAAAAGCTATCTCAATGCCATATATTACACCATTATTCAGGTATCGTCCATTAGCTTTTAAGCTGGTTTTCCTCAGTCACAAGCTCTACATTTTCAGAGATACGCTGACATCTCATGGAAGCTCTAATGCCATTTTATTGAGGTGTAAGATAGAGTGTAAACCACTATGTTCCCTCCATACAGGTCAACTACAGCTGAACAGAATCTCTTTGCTTAAGAAGTATTTTGTTCTACTCACACCTCACCATAACTCAAATGACGACAGAATCGGAGACACTGATAAGAGCTAGACAGATCTTACTGGGGGGGGTCACTGCCTGGACTGTACAAACCCATAAAATACGCATCCTTTTTGAAGAGAGGCAATTTACATTAATATTTGATATGAAGAGACTACATACTAGCCATTGAATGCAGCTGGTTCTTTTTTCGAAGCCTAATCTGTGCACCCCTTCCCTTTTTCTCAGGCAGTAACAACAAACAAAGACAGTCTTTAATAACTAGCTAGCTCTTTCAGCCTTGCTAACACTCAAAAGATCAGGCTTGGAATGCCTAAATGGAATTGCTTAGCACTGAACTTGGCAAAATATAAAGGCAATTATTCAGTTATTGTGGAAAACCTGAAAGCTGTAAGACAGTAGAGACAGTGTACCTGGCACTGTTTTATTTATTTTTTACTTCAAATACTAATGCCATTATTCTCAACTTTCTCACTGGAAGTTACCAAGTGCAAACAACACGTCTTTGGCATAGAGTACTTTGCTCACCAGACCAGTTTGACCTACAACAGTGAGAGGTTTCTATGACTGTGAGCACCACACACAACACATCGTCATTTACAGCTGCAGATGACTGCCGCAAACTGGAGAATAAACCACTTACATCCTCCAGTCTACAAAGCCAGAAAGCTGCATTTATCAATATTTAAATGCTATTGATAAAATAGACTATAGGATCAACTTTGGACATTTTAACATAGGTTTAAATGAGAAAGGTGTAAGATATGGTGAGGTACTTGTAGAGAACATAAGAGTATTGCCTTTGTCATTTCATGTTTTTAAGAGCAGAACTAAGACTCTAGAAACAGTTCAGGTACAGCTTATCCTTCCTTTGGACAGTGGAAAGGTCTAGATGATGCTTCAGAGTCAATTTTAACTCTATTTTCTATTATTCTGTTACAACAACAACAGCTGTATTAGCCTCAACTACTTTAAGGGGATTATGAAGTGAAGAAATCAGGCTCACACACTGTAGAAACATAAGCCAGTACTTGGAAACATCGAATCATGTCTGTGATCCACTTTAATGTTTGAAAATGAAGTATCCATAAACCTATGTTGTTCCAACTCATTGCAGTTGAACTACATTGGGTTTTTCTTCCAAATAATTATTCTTTCTAAACTTACACAAGTGATGGTTGAAAGTAGTAGTATTCTAATTCTGAAATGCTGTTTAAAAAAAACCCCAACCATTAAAATCAGTGCATTGTTTAATTACCTGCATTTTAACACCTCTTTTAATATATCACTGTATTGCTACCATGGAAAACATTCACTCAAGATGTCTTTCAACAGGAAAATTTTCACTTGAAAGGGGTATTTTCTTTAAACAGTGGATTTTCATGTATTGACCAACTAAACAGGAGTCAGATTTTACAGCACTGAATCTGTACAAATTAGACTATGTTCAGACAGCACCAAATCTCTTCCATTCCACACAAACTGCAATTGTTCCTTCAACTCACAGGATGGAAAATGGAATGAGTCAATTCTAGGGGCAAATAATGCAAATTAAATAGGACATACGTATACAGAGTGATAGGACAGGGCAAATAGTTTTAAACTGAGAAGGTAGATTCAGATTAGACATGAGGCAGAAGTTCTTTCCTCTGAGGGTGCTGAGGCACTGGCACAGGGTGCCCAGGAAAGCTGTGGCTGCCCCATCCCTGGCAGTGTTCAAGGCCAGGTTGGACACAGGAGCTTAGAGCAACCTGCTCTAGAGGAAGGTGTCCCCACCCATGGCAGAGGGTTGGAACTGGATTAGCTTTAAGGTCTCTTCCAACCCAAATCAGACTGGAATTCTATCAAAGATTAAGAGTGGGTAATCAACTATTTTTACTTCAGTTTTCATTAAGAGCATAAACACATATAATAGGGTATGCACTGTAAAACCTGGCATGCTTGGGCATCAGAAAGCTGTCTGGTTACTCCAGCTTTAACACAGGCATCACATTCACCCAGGAGAGCCTGATGACACATCTGAAAACACAGCTTTAAGCAGCACCTACTACTTAATGCAAGCTTTTGTATCTTCATGCAAAATCAGTTACAGGGAACTGTTTTCTTAGAAAAACCTATGTACCCACCATTCCCATGGGTTTTGCAATTTTCTGGAAACCAGGTCAAGCAGCTTCAAGGAAGCAATACATATATGGTATGTGTGTGTGTGCATATATATATATATATTCTACACCTAGCTCGGAGCAATCACAGGCACAGCTACAGGTTGAGCAGAGAAGTGATTCAGAACAGCCCAAGGAGAAGGACTTGCTGGTGTTGGTCGATTAGAAAATGAACATGAGCTCGCTGCAGTGTGTGCTCGCAGCCCAGAAACCAACCGTATCCCGTGTTGCATCAAAAGGAGCGCGACCAGCAGGTCAAGGGAGGTGATGCTGCCCCTCTGCTCTGCTCTGTGAGACCTCACTTGGAGCACTGTGTGCAGTTCT